>LD367508.1:80983-91374 GCA_001465055.1 Ptychodera flava | reverse complement strand
CCTTTATTACGTTTCCAATGATCATCCAAAGGTTATGATAACCTAGGGAAACCAAAAAATAAAAATAAAAACAGAACAAAAAAAACACAAAAGGGATCAAAAATTGAAAAGAATATAAACGCGGCTATAAAGATTTGTTGAAACTACCAAGAATAGTGATTTTTATAGTCCATCATAAATTTGCATATTGTTTCACAATTCACTTCTACCCGGGGCAGTTTTGTCTGAATCCCCGATGGGCGCATTCGATGTTTCTATCATTTGGTGGCGCTATACAAAACAAGGAACTGACATTTTCCACTTCTCCTTAGCAAAATGGAAATTAACTCAAAACCATTTAAAATATTCCGTGCTTTGGAGGAAATTTCGATATTTTCGAATTTTCGATATTTCGAAATTTACTCTCGGTAGTCCCCTATGCATTTTAACCAACTGAATAAAAAAGATAAAAGCAAACCGGAAATGAAGTATTTTCCTAATTCACAAAGCCACCATGTTAATTTTAAATGGTCTACTTACTGAATATATGTTGTAGATGTCCCAATCTAAATAACCAGTCTGGCTGTAACCATACACAGCAACATTACCAGGACGCCGTGAGCAGCAATAGCCGAGGCAGAGTCTGAAGGAAGACGAAATGAACACACACACCATTACGCTTACTGGTTTCCAAAATTTAATTGTAATAATGATGATGATTATAGTCCAAGTAGTAGAGGCGAGGACGAAGGCAATGATATTGAAGATCATCATGATCAATATGATAATGATGATGATGATGATGATCATCATCATCGTCATGATCATCATCATCACTGTCCAAGATTTACCCATATTTGAATTTCAAATGGCGCGCCCACCATCCCTGTTTAGTCAATGGAAAACAATGAAATTTTCGATTTAAAAAAAAGACGGTGATATTATTTCTTACTGGAAGGGCCCTAAAATGAGCCCCATAAAAATGGTAGATTAGAAAAGAATTATAAATTTCTGAGAGTCCGAATGTCTGTCCCCGATGCGCGATCTACCTTAACTCATTAGCCAATTATCAATGCATGAATAACATCCAAAGTTGCGGAAATTAAATAAAAAGACTGATTATAAAAAATAGGAAGAATGTAAAATTCAGTGTCTTGAAAGGGCGCACAGAATGATGGTGCAGGGTTATTGATGTTAAGAAATGTCAAATGAGATATCATATGCAGATTAGAACAACAAACATTTACAGAGGAACATGATCTATCCAGCTGTTAATTATTCATGCAAATTACATGCAGGGTGTTATTTTATTATTCAAAAATTTACCTTTGGCTGTTGTTGTCTGTGGGGTTGCCGCTGTTGGAAATAAAGAATGATTTTCGTTAAACGCTTAATTTTCTTAGTTCACGGTATCTAGGAGAATATGAAATGTGAACTGTTACAATGTATTTGAATATTTTTTCGAAAATAGCTGACCTGTGCACGCCTTGGATCCGGCATCTGCTGCAGTTTTTCCGAACACGTTGCAGATATCGTTGTTGTTGCTAATGGTGTCGGTGCTTGTTATTTGGAGAACAGCACACAGGTGTGTGTATTTATCGCAGTTTATAGCGTCGAGTTTCAGGGAGGCGGTGGCACCGCTGATTTTTTCAGTCGCCCCATCAGCAACGGTTTTTGAGGTTACGCCACCAGCGTCAAAGGCTGATGACTTTGTCTGGGCTGTGTCGTAGTCGTTTTTGTCCGTGAAGTAGAGTTTAACACCAGTCACAGTTCCTGGGCCGTCAGCTGCGGTCGCTTCGATTTCGAAAGTGATGGCCGTGTCCTTAGATGTGTCGTAAGTGATTGACGACGGTGTTGGTGCCGTGATGACGAAAGATGATGCTTTAGCTACGACGTCTAAAAAAAATATGATAAATTTATATTCAAAAGTGTCAATCAAAGATCTACCGTTTAGAAATCCAACATTAATTGTAAGCGTTTACTCATTCCTGCTTTCATTCACTTTTGGAGCCAAATCAGAGGAAATGATGTATAGGTAACTTTTATAATGAATCATCATATTAATTTCTATTTATTTTTTCTTGATATTGTTTTCAACATGTGATAACTCCGGAGCGTTTAATATCTCAGTTGAAAATGTAAAGTCTCGAAGTAACAAGCAACTGCATTGCGTACAGATGTCATAGCGTGAATAATTTGTAAGTACCTGGACATTTCTTGGTGCCCGCATGAGTATCGGCGGTTGTGCCGAAAGGTAGGCATTTGAAGTCGTCTGCTGCGTTTGTATCACCGGTCGCTGTGATCACTGCGCAGACATGGGTGTAAACCTGGCAGTTTGCAGTGTCTATCAAAACGTTTGTGACATCGGCTTTGAGGTCTGTTACTTGACCGTTCTGAGGAACTTCCTTGGCTGGAGTTAGAGTATGTTCAAAGGCACTTGATTTCACAGTATTGCTGTCTTGAAAAGCATCGCTGTTTGTGAAGTAGATACTGATCTTCGTCACTTCACCATCGTCTGCATCTCCAGTTTCTGTTGCACTCATTGTTACGCTGACAGTTTGACCACTACCTCCTGCCGTGTAGGTCAACGTGTTAACGCCCCCTATCGACAAGGCATCTACCCGTACCTCTGTAATACAAATAGAATATCGTTTTTGATTTTTGTCACGTGATATCAACAAAAACAAATGCTTTCTTTTGCAAGAATCGGGAAAATATGTCTGTCTACTAAGACCTCACTGGTTACTGTTAATTTGAAACTACAAAAACATCCATAAGGTATCATCGACCTGTAGTGTCGGTATAAACAAGCTGGAAGCTCAAGGGTAGATATTTCTATTAATATCTGTTGTTTTCGCTAGTGATTAATTATTTTACAAGTTTCCCAGGAGGAGTAACTTATTGAGTTGAATCACTATGTAAATTATTGCCCGCTAATTGTTTTTAGAGTTGTTTATGTGATTAAGTTTTACCTTAAATTATTAGTATGGGTTGAATCGAATATGCATATAAAGTTAAGAAAGTATATAATGAGAAATTAGGCTAGGTATAGCTGCCTCTTATCATCAGCGGGCTCGTCTGCAAGCATCTTTATCAAAGAAATAAAGATTCTTATTTGTCATCCACAAGCCACTACTCTGGTTGATCTCTGGTGTCCTACTCGTAGGACGATCGCAGCCAACAGTAGTAATACCATCCATTGTAGTACGTGTTGTCTTATAACTTTTTGGGGAAGTTATATGAATAGCAACATATGTAAACTATGATCTTTTGTGACAGCGATCGGAAACTAATTATTGAACTAAATAATCGGACGGATGTCAATAGTATAGGAACTTTGAAAGCTGTGTCATATCTGCTAGTAACTTCGGTCACGTGTTTAGTTCGTTGCTTTGTTACCTATATACTGGAAATTACAATTTTGTCTTTACTTACGTTGAGCTTCCGTCAGTGACAGCGATACAAGCCAAATTGAAACGAAGAAGACCGATCTGTAATTGATAGAGAAGCACACATGAATGTACGAAAAACAGCTGGTTTTTATAACATCCCGTTGTACAGTAGCTCCACAAGCGACAGAATACAAAAAGAAAGGAAAGAAAAAGACAAAGAAACAAAAGACTTATTGTATATTATTAGTGAGTTATTTTATCAACCAAAATCCAAATAAGAACATTTTCAATAATTTAGCTTACTTTTTCTACTGATATTAACTTAGTCATTTTTCTGAAATTAAACGAGTCCTCTATACAACAGAACAATACAATAGAGCCAGTCAATAATTATAAGGCGACTTTAGACTTAAAATTCGCTGCCAGTATCGTAACCTAGACAAGGGGTTATAGTGAGCCGTTAGGATAAGATTCCCAACTGGAATTCGAAGGGCCCGCCTTCGTCCTACTACGCCAACGCTATCATTTGGACGGTCGTGGGACAACAACGGCGTACACCGTTGCTGCAGTAGCTCTAGTCTACACATAATTGACGGTGTACCATGTTAATGACACTTCCACTGACAGAAAAAAAGTTTGTTTGTCGCTACCACAGTAATTATTTTCTTTTTATCATCTTAAATAATTTTTAAAATTAAATTTAAAAATTATTTTCTTTTTATCATCTTAAATTATTTTTAATTTAACGCCAAGACTACAATTTGGAAATAAAATTAAATTTAACGCCAAGACTACAATTTGGAAATAACTTTTCTATTAATATTTTAAAAAATAAAACCAAAATACCAACAATCAATGTAAATTACAAAAAAGTCCAGGCAAACAAAAGTAGAAATGCCTCTATAAGACGTCTTCGTATAACTTGCTTATTTAAAACCAAGCTACAAGAATATGGCCACATTTTAGCCAAATGTTTCTCTACAAAAACACTCTGACAGACTACAGGAGGAAAGAGACACCGTGAAGTGCATATCCAATTTGACTCAAGAAGCGAATTAATTTACACTTTCTATATCCTGAAAAGCAACCACTTAGCTAACTCGACAACTACGGACAGAGCAATCTGCATCTGCAAATTTTGGTTGTTAATTAAAAAAAAACTCCTGAAAGACGAAATGCTTACAGCCTGACGACAACATCAAAAGTAACAGATCTCGTTCATTTGACAGGCGTTATCAACCGAGTCTTACCTCGAATCCATGATGTCGAACTGGTTGGAATTTCAACTTCTTGCAAGTGTTTCACCCAAGTGTGCGTCTCAATTTAAGTAGTATAATGATAGTTCGCCATTGGTTGACTTAAATCTGCCTGAACTAATGCTATTGGGTGGCCAGTGACTCGTGGTCAGTTGAAAGGCTATCATGCCAGCCAATGAAATGAATCACAGTCATTCGAGAGATTTTATTGCTCTGCTCTGTTCAAAATAAACTAACATAAAGTGGTATATTTACGTACTATTCTAACACGCAAAATGCAGAACAGACACTTTTACGACCATGCGCAGAGCGCAGGCTGTGCGTAGTTTGTGGCGACTATGACTGGCCCGGCCTAACCCTACTACGTACAATGCTGTGTGTTCCCAGAGTTATACTACAGCAAGCAGTAGACAGGAGTTTTCAAACTTTTAAATAATTGAATTTAAGCAATTAATCCGCTGATACTGACGGCTGATTAGCCAGTTGGCAATGTTTATGGAGCAATTATAGTGGTGTATACACAAGTTGTAGAGGAGATAAGGACTTGTAGGTAATATAGGGAGCAGTCAGACGGTGTGGAGTCGAAATCTTTATTTGAAATGTCACAGTCAAAATTAATAAAATCAAATAAAAGTTACCGTTGCACAAAAAGCCAATCCCTCCCCACCCCAGGGGACTTACTGCTGTACCCTTTGGTTTTTGTCTAATTGTGCATGTAGACGATTTCTATTTCATATATGCTCTCGCTGCATAGATTTTGCGTTCAAAAGAATGTCCGTGATGGCGGAGTCATTGACACATATAAGACCGGTGTTCTAATGAGACAGACATAAAAGCATACAGAGAGAAGGCACTATATCAACACATAGATATACATTCATATATATGTCATACAGGGATAGCAGTATCTACACCGATAAAAGACTCAAGGCAGAGGGGAAACAGAGGCATGCACAGGACAGAGAGTACGCGACAGAAAGCAAAGACCGCCTGTCGAGGCATTTGTCGCAAAGCCTTACTAATCCTTTTACATTTGTAATCAGCCGAGCTCCGTCAGAATATTCAAATTGCGATCATAAAATTAATATTTATGGTGGATAAAGTATTGCAACGGTTGATCTTTAAAGGTTTGGTTACTTTGCATGTATCGTTTGGTACACACGGACTTCCTTTCGCAAGTCTACGGGGCAATGCTTAGCTTCCGGCCGTGGTGCGAACAGCTCGAAGCAGAGACAACTACTAGAAATGCCCCTATGTCTTAGAGCCACTGTTCCGAGTGTATAGGTATAACACATGTACAAATATATCGTCACAATGCTCCGCGTTTAGTAGGGCAGCTGCAAACACAGGCTTTCGTTAAGCTTGACAATTATCCAAGGCTTAGCCGGCTTGACATAGTCCTGCTCACGGACACTGTCCAGCTAACGAACGCCTGTGAATGCAATGTGTGCAGGCATTTATTTACTGACTAGTGTAAGGGGCAGCCAGCAGAGGTACAGTATTCAATGAAAATGCGGGCTGTATGCGGGCATGGCTGTTAATGTTGATGATACGAGGGCTGTGATTAAATTTATTTCCAACTTGGCGCTACCGTTGAATTTAGATTTCTTTTGCCTATATAATTTTACCTCCATGGTTTCCCGAACCGAGCATCCTATGTCGACATTGAATGAAAAACGAAAAATCACTTATTTTTGACTCACGCCGTACATGCGAAAGGAGGGCTAGTCTGTCAAGTCTGAGAAAAAAAAACAGACGATAATCGTCATTTCATCACCAAATACCATCATAGAAGTACAAAGTCGGAGACATAAAAGTGAAGCTGTGCAAACAACTTCAACGCTCGATGTTTCGTCAACTAATTCCCGAGCTTACCACTGTACAGATGTGCTGATCACATGATCTTGTCAGGTGACTGTACTCATTCATATGCAGTCAAAATTCTGACTGAAATGGCGGTCCACGCTCAGTCCGTACCTGACCCTATTTTTAGTGAGCAGCGTAGCAAGCAGTAGAAATGGGACAGGGGACCAGACTAGGAACGACTGCGAAGAATAGCGCCCTTGACGGCAAATCTTAACAATTATGTAGAATTGGTGAAATCAAAGTTAACACTGCACTACTATTCTTAAAGGTCACATCCGGTCAGGCAAGCGGCAATATTAGATTGCATTGCTTGTCATGTACTATTGGGTAACTTATGATTTCTAACTAATGTACGTTCGACTCTTAAATTTGACGAGACATAATTAGGAAAAAAGTAGTCATTTTTAAGAAATGTAGTTTTTACATCTTTTACAACACCACCATGTAAACAATATCACTCTGAAAAACGTTTATGAATAAGGCTTTTGCCGAAACACAATGTAAAGAAAAAACAAGATTAGTTTCTTTTAGATGCTAGTGCACTTATCATGCAAAGCCTGCGGCTCGGGCATCATCAATATTTCGATCATGACCACCATCCCTTGGGCAGGCAATAAATCGTGATCTTGCCCTAGCTCTCATTTGTTATTATTTTTATTACACCGAACAAACTTATTCGAGTACAGTTCGCCTTTCTGCATGAGTCCGGACCTCAGCGTAAAATGTTGTCAGTGCCAAGTCTAGGGTGGCCGCTGAAAGTTTGCCGATCTCCTCGGTCGCGTATCCAAATTTGTTGCTTGCATAGTCGCTGAACACAGAAATAGCATTCCTTGTTGCCATTTTCGTTCGTTTGCTGTTTACTTGCATCAAAATATTGTCTAACTGTGCCGGTGACAGCTCTGCATGACGTTTCGCAGCGATAGTAGCAAGTACAAGCGAACGACAATTTGTTATGCGCAGAAAGGATGCGCAGTAAGTAAAATGACGTCATCCATGTAATATCAAATGCAGAGGGCACCATTAAGTTCGCAGAGGGCATCATCACGTTCGCAGAGGGCATCATCACGTTCTTTTACATGTCACGTGAGTCGTGTTTAACCAATGGCAGTGCACGCTGAATGAGTGAGGTGTAATAATTAAATAATAACACACGCCAGCAAGGTCAAGATCACGATTTGTTGCCCGCCCAAGGGATTGTGCTCATGACGGTAATATTGATGATGCCCGAGCCGAAGGCGAGGGTATCATCAATATTACCGTCATGAGCACCAGCCCGAGGGCAGGCAACAATCGTGATCTTGCCCGTGCTGGCGTGTGTTATTAATTTTATTACACCGAACAAGCAAACATGCAAACACACAAAAACACAAAGACTTCTTCGAGTACAGTTCGCCTTTCTGAGTCCAGACCTCAGCGTAAAATGTTGTCAGTGCCGAGTCTAGGGTTGCCGCTGAAAGTTTGCCGGTCTCCTAGGTGGCGTATCCACATGTGTTGCTTGCATAGTCGCAGAACACAGAAATTGCATTCCTTGTTGCCATTTTCGTTCGTTTGCTGCTTACTTGCATCAAAATATCGTTTAACTGTGCCGGTGACAGCTCAGTATGACATTTCGCAGTTGCCGACTTCAAGTACATGCGAACGACAATTTGTTAAGCGCAGAAAGGATGCGCAGTAAGTAAAATGACGTCATCCATGTAATATCAAATGCATGCAGAGGGCATCATCACGTTCTTTTGCATATCACGTGAGTCGTGTTTAACCAATGGCAGTGCACGCTGAATGAGTGAGGTGTAATAATATCTACTGGCCCAGCTGTCCTTGTCTCGTGAACCCAATGGCAGTGGACGCTGAATGAGTGAGGTGTAATAATATCTACTCGCTCAGCTGTCCTTGTCTCGTGAACGTTTTGTAATTCACCACGTTTTCGCAAGTTGTGGCAGTGATATTATCCCCATTAGAGCGCCACCGTCGCGTGGAGATCTGAGCTCAACGATCGCCTTTTGTGTAAGATCGTGTGTTACATGTACGTACTAGGATAGTCTAGTCTGCTGGCCCATTTCTACTGATGGCTGCCCTACTAAACGAAAATAAGGTCAGGTATAGGCTATTGTAAGCATGGCTATCATTGGTCAATAGTACGAGTGCAAAGATTTCGGTAAATTAATTTCCAACTTGAGCTACCTTTGAATTTAGATTTCGTATGCCTATGGAGTAATTGTACCTCCAAGATTTTCTGAACCAAACATCCTATGACGACATTGAATAAAAAACGAAAAATCATTTATTTTTGACTCGTTGCCGAATATTCGAAAGGAGGGATAGATAGTCTGTCACCATGGTCATCAGGTAACTTTCGAGAAAACATTATCTACTATAATCATTTCACCACAAAATACCATCGTAGAAGAACAGAGTCGGAGACTTAAAGTGAGGCTATGCAAATAACTTCAACGTTCAATGTTTCGTCATCTAACTTCCGAGCTTACCACTGTACAGAAGTGTGAGCTCATGATCTTGTCAGGTGACTGTGTCATTAGTATGGCTGCTGTTAAAATTCTGACTGAAACACTAGCCCATACCTGACCCTATTTTCGTTAGTAGCGCAGCCAGCGGTGGAAATGGGGCAGGAGACCAAACTGGCACTATGAAGCCCCGCATTCATGTAAAGTACATCGCCCCTATATTATTCATACTGAGTGCCATATAAAAACAATACTATACCAACAACAATCAAAATTTGACTTTGTACACATTTTACGTATAAGAGATGGTATTTCAGCATGTCCTTGGTATTGACTCTCAAAAGTTGCTTTACTTGATAAGCCAGTTTATTTCAGAAAGTTTCGTATTTTGGTCACAGTTGCGGAGAATGGTTTTCTATTATAAACAAATGGAACAACCATTTTTTTATCCGAAATGTCCATTACGGTTTAAGGTAGTACACGCCTCGAAGTTAATGACTAAAAATTTGCTCAAACTGCACTCTCTGGACATACAGCGGGTATGAGAAGAGTGTGCAGTTAGGAAGAAAAGACATTGATTTCCGTAACTCGCGATCATGGCAAACTTTGAAGTTACGCAGAAAAGATATTGGCAACTGTAACTCACCAATATGTCCTGAGTGTGCTGCTAGGCAGAAAATACATTGGTCACCATAACTTGTATGTCCGGCAACTGTTGTGTAGTTAGGTAGAAAAGACATTGGCTACCGTAACTGGCAGGCATGACAAGAGTTGTGTAGTTAGGCAGAAAAGACAAATTCGCCTAGTTACGATAACCAATGTCTTTTCTACATAAATTTACAGCAGTTGACAAACCTATTACTTACGGTAGCCAATCTCTTGTCTGCCTAACTACATACTTTGGTCATATCTGCTGGTTTTGGTAGCCAATGTCTTTTCTACCTAACTAATTACAGCAGTTGCCACACATGAGTTATGGTTATAGTAACCTTTATCTTTTCGGCCTAACTGCACACTGGGGAATGTGCACCAAATAAAACTTGAACACGTGACTGTTCATTGTCCACCATATTTCCCTGCACAGAGCTAGCCCATATTTGTAAACCTACCCAAGTAAAAAATTTGCTTTGAGTGATAGAAGTGATAGGAGTTGTCGTATTGCAGATTAAGAGTAAGACACACATCAAAAAATAACATTGTCAAATGAAACTTAAGGAAGTAAAGTGATAGACAATGTCATCTCGTTCATCACATAACGTTAAGCGTTTTCCTCGTTGGCAACAGAAGACCGATCCCGTGTTTATGATACTGCTGTGAGTGTGTAAGAGAGAGAGAGAGAGAGAGAGAGAGAGAGAGAGAGAGAGAGAGAGAGAGAGAGAGAGAGAGAGAGAGAGAGAGACTTACATTACGTGTACACGCTTTTTTAATCATACGTT
>LD367508.1:64543-75906 GCA_001465055.1 Ptychodera flava | reverse complement strand
CCCTCCCTGGTCTCAGCCAGAAATGGTTATACCTTACAGAGTTTTTTCCCACGGAATGAAAACAAATGTACTTGGGCTGAGGCCCAAGTACAATAATAATAATATTTGGTTCATATATAGCGCACATATCCACAAGTACATGTGATCAAGGCGCTTTTTTACAATTATTATTACCCCTGGTCACTGGACCTAATATGATACCACTCAACTCCCTGGGGAGCAAACAACAGCTCACAGGTGCAGCCAATAAGCGCAGCAGAGCTAAACGCACACATAACAACCTCTGTCCTACCAGGTACCCATCACTCCTGGATGGGGAGAAACAATGAAGAATAAAGTGCCTTGCTCAAGGACACAACACCACAGCCATGCCGGGGCTCGAACTCGCCATCCTTTGATTGTGAGTCCACTGCTCGAGCCACTGGCCCATGATGCCTCCAATGATACGGCCATATTTCACAGCCGTTCGATGCCGCTGGACTAAAGAATTGCCGACGAACGTACTGCACCGTCGCTAAAAATTTCTCGTTGGAGGTGACAATGGCGATAAATTTAACAATATACATGTATCAGGTTACAAGTGTTGTTTCGATACCACGACAAAGTCAATTGCTAACACCAGGGGCAGCGCCGGAAATTGCCCGCGACGCAAAACCTGACAACAGGAAGACGAGGTTGTACACAGTGTTGAAGTCCACGGCACGACTCCTTTAAAAGCGGTATTATGTGCGCTTTACATTTAATGAGGGCAATAGCCTGTCAGAGTTTTTCCAGTAATAAAACTGTATGCCATAAATATTACATTAGGGGTTGTATATCATGAGTGGCATACTTTGCTTTTTAAATACTTCCATGCTTATGGGGAAAAAGGCAGGTTTACAGTGTGTCAAAGTAGGTTTTCGTGGCCAATGATGTCTTAAATTCGATGTTTTCACAACAATTACATGATGCTAAACTATATATCAAAATTGCTTCAGCAAAATATTGAAATAAAGCACGTTTGTCAACGACACGCCCTCAAGCGACACATTCGACCAATCGCGCGTGTCTGCCTTGCCTTCATTAACATTAACATCATGTAGTATAAAAAGGCCACGGTATGTGTTCATCTCGCAGTCCTTGTAGTTGATGACACACCTGTGAACGAATACTGACTAACACTGATGCAAAAATCAACATTTTAGGGTAAGTATCATCCCACAAGATCTGCTTCTGTTGTACGTTTATCCATCCATCGATGACACAATTAAAAAAACATCTCTTTATGTTTATCGAGTAGAGCCATACACTTTTAATATTTGTCATGGGAAACGTTTAAATTATAAGACACCAATAATTTTTAGACAAATCCAGTTCAAATGTGAAAGACATGTCTGTTTTGTTTTTTTTCTTTCTAGCGGGAACAATAAGTATGACTAAGATACGTGAACTCCTGTTACTAGTGGCCTCTGTGTCTTTATCAAGAGCTAGTAAGTATCTCAAATCACAGACAGGGACTACGTCAACATGATAAGACGTTTGAGAACTGTCTATGTACTGAAACGGTTTCGCTTTCATTTATAATACGAGGAAATACCTGTCGTAATAATTGCTAATTATATTTCGGCTCTAATTCCATGGTCGCAAGAATAAAAATTCAATGTTCAGTCACGGGTTCATATTCTCCTGGTAAACTTTCAAGCTAACTCGTGTGTTAACAGGAAAGTTTGTGAATATCGTTGGCATGTGAAGAGATAGAATTCAAGACGATTCCTTAAGATAATTGATCGGATTTTCCTTTCTTCTGCAGCACTGACGATCAAGGACAACTCCTTCAGCATAACAGGGCCGACCAGCTACAAATTCAATTTCAAGGAAGAAACGGAAATCACATTCGACATCACGATTGAGAATAGTGGTGCGGCAACCAATGTAGACAATCTGAAGCTGTTTTTGTCAGACAACGAAAACCTGGGCAGTACCACTAAAAAAGTACAAGTAGCAGACAAGGACACCATAACTGGTATTACATTTCCACTCCCAATGGCAGATGGAAGTGGCGGGGCTGTGGAAAACCCGCAAACGGGTGCTAAGGTCAAGATAACCATCCCAGCAACACCAGACTGCGCAGACTTAAACAAAATCTGTGGCCAACTTGATGCTGGCGACGATACAAAGTGTATTGATATTACCGGTAAAACTGACTGTCAAGGTAAATGGAATCATTTTTGTTAATTTTATTACCAATCGCACATTATGATGTAATTACATACACCTATTTGTCGTCACCTTATGCATGTAAAATGAGTCACTTTCTCCTTGTTATCGAAATGGGACTTTAAGGTAGTTAGCAACTCAAAATTTAAAGACTAAACTTTTGCTCATTTTTTTAAAACCACCCCTTTCGAAATCGAGAATAAAAATAAGGGTCATCGTACATATTTTGATATTAGAGAAACAAATCACCCGATATTCATCAACACTTGTAATTTATATGTCAACACTACGGGAAAATACATTTTCTATTTTTCATAAAAACAGGACGGTGAAAACTTTACTTACGCCGTGAGTTTCAAATTGAGCCCCCCCCCCACAATTGGTAGACCAAAATATATAATGTGTGAGAGTCTGAATATCTGTCCCCGAGGCGCATTCTAACTAAAGGACAGATTTAAGCTAAATATGGTTCAAAGTCAGTACGGCATATATAATAAACGTGGATGTACAAAACGCTCGTTGAACACTTAACAAGTTTTACCACAAATGTTAAATCGTTTATTTCTAGGTTTGTCTGTGAAAGCGTCAAGTTTTGTAATCACTGCACCAGCGAGTTACACCTTCAGATTATCACAGGCAACTGATATAACGTTCAGTATCACCTTTTCTAACGCTGGCGGCGCTTCATCGGTGACTGACCTCGAGCTCTACCTGTCCGACAAAGAAGACTTCAGCGACACCGAGAAGGAGGTCAAGGTCGGCGATAAAAACAACATCACCGGAATAACCTTCCCTGTTGCCGTTGCTGCCGCGAGCGGAACACCGATAGCTCCAGGCGAGAAACCTGAAACAGGCGCTAAAACCAGTGTCATCATCCCATCTGCCACAAACTGTGCGGACTTCAACAAATTCTGTGGCCTGTTGAAACCTGGACATGACGTGCAGTGTATTGATATCACGGGAAAAACAAACTGTACAGGTGAGATTTTACGTTATCGATAAGAATGACTCACAATCATAGGATATAAAAGAGGTACATAACTCGTGGCGACCTTGAGAAAAAGACCATGAGAGAGAGAGAGAGAGAGAGAGAGAGAGAGAGAGAGAGAGAGAGAGAGAGTAAATTGTCAATTGCAATGAATCCACTCTATATTCGCTATATAGTCCTTACTTCTTGCTTTTACAGCCGCACCAACTAGTAAGCCACCGACGCCAACAGGTAAGGCGAGTTCCCTTAAGTTAGTGAATGACTCTTTGTAAAATTGCGTCATTTAAGTATATAAACACACACTGTTCAGTCATCTGAAACTCATATTTTACCAAATGGTATACGTGTAGGTAACTGCAATAATTATAGCCCTGGAACCGTGCGCTGGTCAATTTTGTGAAGGCTGTTTTTTTGCGCCGGGCTGCAATACGCGCTGATCGCGATTTCAGGTTTGTTACTAAATACATCTGGACGGCGGACACCGCTTCCAGAAATTTGGACAAATTTTGTTGTTGCCTGCGGGGCAGAAGAGATATATACAGAAATGCTCTCTTGGGCAGCGAATCTTTCCTAACTTCATGGAAACTGATTAACCATAGATTTTCCCTGGTGATGAATACATTTAATCTAAACAAATGATCGATGTTGATACTTTACAAAATCGACAATTTAGTTTTGGCGAGATCCCTCCTTGCCCAAGACTGCGGTGGATGTGAACGAAAACGTCAGTCAGAGTCATTTTTTGGTCTAAAGAATCGCTGTCGACCAGCTGACGTAGATACTAAATGGCATTACTTATGGCTACGAAGCAAGAATTTTGTGAAATTTTCACGCGATACGGGACCATTCGCTGCCCGTGCGACCGTCTCTGTGCACAGCAAATATGCTGGCAAAATATGCGTGTTAGTATTCATATTCCGAGGAGTTGTAGCCATTCGGTCTGGGTTACAACAGTCAACACGAAAGAAAGTAGCGCACGTTGTCAAGGCTACATTTATTACTCCTTATGTAGAATTTGCACTTGAACTTCATTCTTCTTTACAGTGTCTCTTTTTACCAGATAGAGAAAATAAATGATAAATCGGGCTAATTATTTATTTGATAAGCTAGCAAATTAATCCATCGGTTTGCCGATTAATTTACCATGCTCCATTACTTCACCCTTCAGCACTATGTTTGCCTCTCTTGAGAAACAAAGCTCCCTGTCTCGTTAAGGTAGTTTGCGCCTCGACTTTCCTCGAACTAAATTTCAACCGTTCTCTTTCAAAATCAAAAATAAAAATCGGGGATCACCGTGCAAATTTTACTGCTAGAGAAACTAATCACCCTATATTTACCGAAATTTGACATTCAAAATGGCCGCCATCTCTGTGATGTCGTTGTTGGGGAAATAAATTCCCAATTCGCACAGAACTAAGCAGGTAAAAAATTAACAATGCGCTCCAAAGCTTCACAATGAGCCCATACAATTGGTGGACCAATAATACTTTAAAAGCTTGAGATAATGGATATCTATCCGCACATTCTACCTTAAATCTCTTCTTTCATTGCAAGAGCTTGCTTATAAAGTAGCATTTAACAATTGATCCTTGCTCCTGGCTCTATGCTTAACTTTGATTGTATACCGTGTGGTCTAGATAATTTCGTGCTAACTCATTGTACAGAAAAGTCGTTAAATTGTACATACTTTATCTTGCAGAGTCTGGTGCTCGGTTCAATACATGTAACTATGTCTTGAAGAATTTACTTCCCCTACTTACATTAGTAATCTTACTGGACCGTCGGTGTCTAATGTGAAGGTGAGTTTTCATCTGGCGTTGGAGTTTTGTCTAATATTAAACATTTCAATAGCGCTAACCCGTACCGTATCAACAGAACAAAAACAACAAAACTTAGCTCATTTTTCTTGAACTATTATGATTTATTATTATGCTTGTCTCTTTTTTGAAAAATGAGATGATAGTTTTGTCCGGACACAATGAAATCATTATTTTTAGTACTAACCGACATTTGAGTAATATTGCTTCAATAGCTTACTGTCGGACAGACTCTCAGACTGACTGACTGACTCACCCCCTTACTCTCTTCCTCACTGAGTCATCCATTAACTCACTCACTCACTCATTGACTGAATCAGATTCACTTACTTACTTACTTACTTACTTACTTACTTACTTATCTACTTACCTACTTACTGCCGATGTCATTTGGACACACATACACGTACCTAATTACAATGTTTATCAATCAATTAATTTAGGTTTCTGTTTATTTCAGCCATCGGCTTCATTGAAGATAGCACATTGGCCATATTAGGCTAACGCGAATAACGATTTTTTTAGAGATGAACGCAACTCAACGCAGAATCCGAACAGCGCCGCAGTTTTATGGGTTTTTCATCCCCGCCAACAAATCGAATTTTCTACTAAAAATTCAGATATCTTTAATTTGTCCTATACACATGTTGCACTCGATGAGGAAAGTGTGTTTATTCATTTCTTTCTCATATTAAGCAAGATTTATGATTTTATGACGGTACTATGGATGACATCACTAAGGTTTTATGTTATTTCCTGTAATGTAATCCTTTTTCGATGAATGACTCCGTACTTGAGAATCACGTCGATTATATATATTAGCTACACGCATCGAAATGTGCAACACAATCAGTCGAGCGAATTTGCATTCGTCTTAAGTCGAATAAAACAAATTCCTTCGGTTCGATCAGATATGTTAGTTTTAGTCTCTCAAGTAATTGAAATCAACTCGACAAAACTGCAACATAATACTAATACCTTATTGCCTTTCTACAAGGTGGTTCATATGTACATGAACGTTCTATAGCAGGAAATGTGAATAAAATTTAATATGCAGTCAATTTTTCTTGTTATGTGGTGTTTCTTTATGCGTTTCGAAAACAAAAATAAGTGCGCCTAAAATTGTAAATTTGAGTTGTATTTAATCATCTCTGTACTTAACATTAATTATCATTAACCGAGGAAGTAAAACAATTCATCTAAAACCGTATAAATTCCACGCCGTGTTTTTCCTACTTCTGGTCAACTATTCGCAATTTCTGAGGTTATCGGTGACGTATGCTTTTTGCCAAAATTTGACTGACCAATCATCAGCAAGGTTGTCTTGGCTCAAAAAGTCACCATTTTGGCGCATGTAAGCCGTTGTTACTTTTGGCAGCTGCAGGTAATCAACTCCTTCAAAGCAGTTATGTTCCTAACCTGAGACGAAAGCGCCCCCTCTGTCAGGTGTTGAAATTTCGATCCAGTGTTGAATAATCAGAACGCCTTCAACTTTAATTTGGAGTCGCAGTCTCAACATCTGTGGGCGTCTACGTCCGTCGATAATACAACCCCCCCTCTCTCTCTCTCTCTCTCTCTCTCTGTGTCAGCGCAGCCAGCGACAGAAACAGGGAAGGGTTCCCTGACCTATTTCTGCCGCATGCTGTGCTGCTAACGGACATAGGGTCAGGCATGGACTAAGGCTGCGTTCACAAATAACGGTTAGAGGGATGAGCTGGATGAATCGCGATTGAAATCTTATTTTTTTTCAGACCTCCTCTTGATACCCTCAAAAATTCTCAAGTCCCCCCTCGATACTATCAAAAATTTTCAGCCCCCTAAATCAACATGTAGCCGCATATTTATTAGGGATGCACGTAAAGGAAAAAATAAACTGGGCGATTCTCCTCGCACATGTTCAACACTGCCTGTTATTAACAGTTTTTAGGGCCATATTCCTATGGCAAGTTCTTAAATTGATTCATTTTAAAACACATCAGTGGAAATTTTTGTTAATCGAACTCGATGTGGCAAGGCCAATGGCACCTGCTGTAGAGCACACAAAATGACGATCATAAGAGAGTATGCAAATTGTGAATTCCTGGCTACATTAGATGCTACTTATAAGTTTTACAAAATTGATTATACTGAAAGGTTAAAACTTTCCATCAAATAAACGTTTTAATCTCTTACAATTTTGGTGTAATAATAGCAATTCTGAATTAGAGTTTTTACTGTGCACAGTTTTGCTTTTGTGTTATTTTACGATGAAAATGTGAACATTTAGAAAATCAAGCATGGTCACCCCATCATTTTTCTTTAATATTCGATTATTCTCATATGCCAGAATTCAAAAATCCCTGATAGCTTTTAAGTCTCCTGCTCTTCTATGTGTTACTCTCTGACCCGATCTTGTGTACAAGTATGTTTCCCCGTCACATATTTTGTCACATGACCCGGACTCTTCTTCAGCTACTTCATAGTCAGAGCTATCTCTGTCACTGCTGGTATGCAGTGACAGTGACACTGCCCGTGGGCAGTAGCAGGGCAGTAGCTGTATTAACTTTGATAAGTTTGACAATAATTTTGTTCAGTTTATACAACTTGCATTCTTGTTCTATTTCCTACTGCGTATTGTCCAGTATTTAGATTGCCACCACAGCCTGTGAATATATACCCATCATTTGTATCATTGACAAATGACTTTCAACCTGGACTCTTCAATTATCACCCAGTATTCATATATGCAAGCTTTTGTCGACAAACTGAATATTGTGCTTGCTATTGGGAGACAGCAACTGCATTAGATATACTGCATAGAAATATTGAAAAAAATATCAACAGTTGCAGCTTCAGCCCCAATACTAGGCCTACTTGTTTCTTTTACAAAAAATCATACAGTTTTAGATTTTTTCGAGACAAAAGCAACGAAATGTGACAAAATGGTTCTAGATTTTGTTTAATTATTACTAAAATTGCAACAATTGGATGACATTAAAATGTTATCAAATTTTCATTGAATTACCAACCAAATCTTCGAATCGTAAAAAAGGGAACCAAAAAATGTTCATTTGCCCCCATAGGCAGACCAAAACTTTCAAGTCCCCCCGCTACTACCCCCAAAATTTTCGAATCTGCCCCTGAATTCCTCCAGCCACCTCCTAACTGTTTTTTGTGAAGGCAGCCTAATCTTTCACTCAAAATTTGACTGAATATTAATGAACACAGTCACCTGACAAGATCATGTGATCAGCACATCTGTACAGTGGCAAGCTCAGAAATTAAATGACGAAACATCTAACGTTGAAGTTGTTTGCACGGCTTCACTTTTACGTTTCCGACTCTGTTCTTCTATGGTGATTTTTTGCAGGCATGTACGGCAATAACTCAAAAATAAGTGATTTTTCGTTTTTCATTCGATGTCGACATAGGATGCTTGATTCTGAAAACGATGGAGGTGAAATTACTCCATAGGCATACGAAATTTAAAATAGAAGGTAGCTCCAAGTTAGAAATAAAATCGAATTCAACGAAATCACTGTACCCGTACTATTGACCAACGATAGCCATCTTACACGTTTCGTTAGCAGCGCAGCCAGCGGTAGAAATGGGACAGGGGACCAGACTAAGGAATTAGACCAGATCGCCGTTGGTATGAAAGGAACGTGTTCACGGCCGTGGGATGAATAGCGCCCCCCTTGCTTGCCATACAGCATGATCGCATGTCTGAAACTACAAGTCCAAGTACTTGTTATATCAATTCCAAGGACAGAACGTATTAAATTGAAAGTCAGTTAACGAGTTTATCAATTAAATCGTGACACTATCTCAGAATGACTGTTCCTGGTATTCGATGTTTCTCTACTATATTTATTTATACTAATGAACACTGCCATAAGTTAACGATGGCACGAATTATTATTTTTTTCTTTCAGAACGCTGCCTCTCTTCTCATGAAGGTGCACACGTAAACAGTGACGAGTTATTAGGATCAAGTTTTCGGGAAATGTGTCCCCGCTCCAATGTCCCCTATTTTCGATAACATCTGCTATATCTATGCTTTTGGTTGGCTTCCCCCTCATTGTAAACCATGAGCCACTTTGTGGATACACCTGCTATATGCGTTGCTTTTATGATTTTTACGTATGTTCATGGAGTGGGAAAAATTCATGGATCGCGAGCTTTCTGAACTCATCATAATCGCAACATGTCTACCACCACAAAATCTCTGCTCATATTTCAAACGGTGGCGGCGCTATAGATATTAAAGGCTTACACCACTGATATAAGTCACCCTGGAGCGCCACTCCTTTTTTCGAGTGTCCATTTCCAAAGCATCCCACGTTTGCATGGACGCTAATTATGTTTTGTACGCGCGCATGACAGACCTGGCAAAGATATTAGACAAATACACACACAACGATGACAAACAACAAACAAACACATCCGTCCTATAGGGTCGGCTTGTATTTAAGTTAAAATCGAACACTTAAAGAGATTTGTGACTCAGAAACTGAGTGTTTTGCAGTAATAAATAATTTTATGAACTTATGATATGATGGTCTCACTTGACTTGTAACAGTACGAGTAAACACAATTTTTGATTTACGTCCGCAATAAAAAGAACATGACCCCTATAAAATATTTCAAAAGTAACATGCCAGGGCTTCAGCAAAAATAGGTGTGAAATGTCTTGACAATAAATATCGCTTCGTCCATAGTTGCATGGTTTTCAACTCTTTTCAATAAACCCTCGGGTAATTGCAGAAATTTTAATTTTAGGATTTTATCTGCATCATTTTTATTCAGATATCCAATTTCAAAATTTTAAGTTCCAATTGCTTCGAAGCCACTATACTCTCAGCTACCTCAAGACAACACCTCGGTTATCACATGACATAATTTCTACATTTTGATCCGTTTCTGTCAACGAGCTTTTGTTACCGTGGCGCATTGTCACATATTTATCAAGGAAAAGTAATAGTGCTAGTAGGTATGTAGACGAACATGAGTTCCCTTTAATGCACAGGCTGCGCTTTATTACAGCGTTTCTCTCGCGCTCGGGTCAGGGGCCATCGCCGCCGAAAAACACGGACCCGAGCGTGATCAATACACAACGACTCAACTGCAGCACCGCTTACGCATTCTTAGCTACGTAACGCTGAGAGGACGGTAAACTTTTCAAATACAGTCTAAGGGTACTGCAATAATTTTAACTTGAGATATGTTGTAGTGATTCACACAAGGGAGTCAGCGTTATTTTCGGCGGCGCCTGATAAAAAAAGTCAAAGGGTGCCGCTCCAAAAATTCCTATCTACCTTTCTAAATATGAGTTTAAACTTATGGCGACCCTAGTGTGTCCTCAGGTGACCTCACAACTTGTATGAGACCGCACCTTTGGAAAGACAGAATCATTATCAGTGCGTCCACTCTGCTTGTCATAAAATAAGTTTACGCAAACAAACATCACTCATTCGAGTTTACGTTTACATTCCAACAGACTTTGTACACGTCCAGTATTCATAGGTTGTATATAACTCAGCTCATCTGAACAGGCTTTTCTTAAGTGGATCTTCTATTAAGGTATAACACGCCTCGGAGACAGATATTCACACTCTCAATATTTTTTACAATACAGTAACTGTTATATTCTACCACCTTTTTTTTGGGGGGGGGGGGGCATTTTTAAGCTTAGTAAGGATAAAAGGTTTTCACAGACTTAGTTTTGTGAAATCAGAAATTTTATTTTTGTTTCCAGTTAAGTTAACACAGAGATGGCGCTATTTTGGATTTATTTAAAGTGTGGTCAATATTGAGTTTTGTTTATCTTTAGCGAAATTTCGCACCGCGACCCCCGATTTTATCCTTGATTTTGACAGGAAATGGTTTAATGTTTCTGTACCGAAAGCTTGAACAACATTGGAAGAATTTTAATCGAGGCTTACTTCCTTAATTATGGTTTGTTTGCTGCAGTAAAAATCATTAAATACCAATTTGTATTCTCCGAAGTTGGAAATATAAATAAAACATTTTCGATTCATGCCGGTTAGCAGGAGAGCATGGCGTCATGTTGACCGGGAGATAAATATAGAACATTCAACATTCAGCTTTACCACGGAGATAGTGTGATTAAGGGATATACCATTAGACCTTGAGAGCGGGGTCAGATTACGGGATGTGTATCCGAGACTTGATTGCAAAATTTTATAATCAACACACCTCGTTTATGGTTTTTCACTACAAAATATTGTATGCCAAATTTGAATATTTTAAACATAATTTTAAAGGCGTATGTTGCTATTACAAAACATCCTTCAAACAACCCCATTGATAGTTATCGAGTCTGAACTGAAGCACAAACAGATTTTGAAGCACACCCCCCC
>LD367508.1:49245-59988 GCA_001465055.1 Ptychodera flava | reverse complement strand
TTCCGACAAAGACCTATACCACAGGGTTTAATCAGGGTCTGTACAGGGCCTGTCGCAGCAGCAATCCATTTTACTGTATAAATATTTAACTTTCCCAATTTTTTTTTGGAGGGGGGTCACTCAAATTTTCTGTAGCAGAGAGGGGGTTACTCAAACACGTCATGGTTGGCAGGGGGGGGGGGTTACTCGAAATTTTGGAGTTTCGAAAGCAATTCCTCCGACCCCCAGACCGTAAATAATGACGGCTCCCTTAGCTCTGCTAGCTCTGCATGGCAGAGCTATTCCTTCATCAGTTGCTGTGTTGTGTGATAGTCATCTTTTCTAAGAGGAGAAGCCAGATTCGTAATAGAGTCTTCGACAGAAACTGAACCGAGCCCGCCAGATTTGACCACAGTCGAGCGTGGTTCAATCATGGATGTAATTTTTGTACATCCATGGTTCAATA
This sequence comes from Ptychodera flava, assembly GCA_001465055.1. Lineage (NCBI taxonomy): Eukaryota > Metazoa > Hemichordata > Enteropneusta > Ptychoderidae > Ptychodera > Ptychodera flava. The sequence goes on along the minus strand of LD367508.1, from coordinate 59,543 downwards.
CGCGGTAGTTGTGGGTCCACAGCTGTGGTGTTTTCGGACGGGATATGCCTTTTGCGGGCTGATTGACTTTCACGTTTTTGACCCCGCAAACCACACGTGAAAGTCAGAACCAGTCCGTGACTGTGGTCAAATCTGCTGGGATCGGTTCAGTTTCAGTTTCTATAAATTACGAATCTGGCTTCTCCTCTTAGAAAAGATGACTATCACACACATTGGCTGTGTGTTACCGGCGTTATGTGGTGGGAGACCGTATAACGCCGGTAACACACAGCCCTGCCATGCAGAGCTAATGAAGGAACCCAATGCGGTCCCGTCGCGTCGCACACCGTCTGCCGTCAGGACGAATCACTCAAACATAAAACCGTTCTTCGGGGACTCAGACAAGTGACAACTGACCCGTTTGCATGCCCGTAGCCCTGCGTACGATGTTGTGAGTTCCCGGCGTTATACGGCCCAACACACAGCATCGTGCGCAGGCAAGGTAGGGCCGGGCTAGCGTGCCCGCATGGCCGATGAAGTCAAGTCATGGTTGTCTCGGAGGGCAGATCGTCCATGTAGCCGACACGAACACGAACTGTCTGATACCGGCTACCAACTCGGAGACTCTTGGTCATCAAACTTGGGTGTTGCATGGTGGGATACTTTCCACCGCCGTTAAAATAAAGTTTTGCTCGTCGGAAAAATGTTTTACTCTTCCTCAATATATATGTTTACTCTCGCTGGAAAGAGTTTGCTATGCATTATAGGTAATTGCGCCCTCACACGAAATATTTCTCCTCTCAGAAATAAATTTCGCTCTGAAGAAAAGTAAGTTTGAATTTTTCATCCTTCCTTTTTCGTTCTTTCTTAGTTCACTTTTACCAAATTCTAAAACCCCACTCATATGTAGAAAATATATCTTGAAGGAATTAGTTTTGTTGTCTTCAGAAAATAATTTCTCGCCATTGAGAAAAAAGTTTTATTCACTGTATTTCAATTTGCTGCTCTGAGAAAATCTTTTTTCCATAATGAAATTAATTTTACTCTCGGAAAAATAAAACTTTTTTTTAAGAATTTAAGTTTTCTGCTCTAAAAACAAGGTTATGTCATTTCAGTTCGCGCTCAGCAAAAATCTGTAACTCTTGCTGTGAACAATATTTATTTCTTTTCGAATTAAAAAACATTTTTGAGAAACAAATATTTTGTTCAAAGTTAAAATTTATTTTTTAAAAGTTCAAGTGTTTTTGTTAAAAGTTTTTAAAAACAGTTTATCCCAGAAATAAAGTTTCCCTGTTAAGAAATAAAAGTTTGCTGTGGAGAAATAAAATTTCTTACAAATATTAAATATATTGCCAAGAAATATGAGTTTATGTTCAAAAGTAATAAATTTTCATGACGTGTAGGGGAGTTTTTGTCAAAAATACTTTTGAGAAACATATTTTTTTTATTGTTAAACCTAAAAATACTTTCGAGAAATTAAAGTTAAGATAAAGTTAAGTTTATATTTTAAAAGTTAAAATTTTTTGTTCAAAGTGTTTTAAAACATTTTACTCTAAAAATAAAGTTGCCCTTACAAAATTAAAAGTTCGAAGTGGAGAAATAAAATCTCTTACAAATATTAAAGATATTGTCAAGAAAAATTACAGTTTAGATTCAAAAGTAATAGAGTTCCGTGACGTGTAGGGGCCACCGTAGTATTGAGTGTATAATTATGTATATCAACTCTGACCATCAAAAATTTCTCACTGACCTTTTGCTGTCATAAACGACAACGCCGGTCACACTCTTCAGCTGAAGACGTTCTAAACTTTGCTCGCGGCGTTGAACGGAGTTGTACTGATCGCTTAGGCTTTTAGCAATAAATGACACCCCCGCCCAGCCAACGAAAAAATTGTCTGCAGGGTGCGTCCAATTCCCGCGGATAAGGCAACAAATCACCCGCCAAGTTGCACTCGTTCATAGCCAGCACATAAACATGGCTCACCCGTCTGCCAAATAATCGCCTAAAATCGTCTTATTTTCCAAATATCACCTTTCACTTAAAGGGTTGAGCCCTTCCAAGCCGATGGATTTTTCCTTTGAACTACCATCAAGCCGCTGTTTTCTATGCATGCTGATTTTGCAATTTAAATTTTACGATTCGCACATCACCCGCGTACAAGCAAGCTTGGGGCGCCGTTACTTCTTTGAGTGTGCCATCTCAACGCACCTCGTAAATGTTTGAATGAACGCAAATATTTGCGCGTTTATTTGTAGTCATGAAAAACAAGGCAATAAAAATAGAAAAAATAAACACACTGAAAACAAATAACAAGCGAAAACAACGGTCATATCACATTTTCACTTGACACAGGACGTTCGGAGATGCTTGTGACCCAGACACTTTTTGTTTTATTGTTAATTATAAAATGAATCTATTATTTATAAATTAGTCTGACTAGGGGTAGATATTACGTCTGCAATGAAAACGATAATGACTCATAAAGAGGTATATCAAATGTAACACGATTGATTAAGCAAATTAAAACGAGTACTGAAATGTCACGACACAGACAGAATTAACTGCGTTGTCTGTGGTCACAGAGTTTTCAACTCTGTTCAATAAAGCGGTTGAAAATTGCAAAAAAGTTGTAATTTCAGGATTGTACGGCGTCATTTTCACTGAGGTTTATATCTATAATTCTAATTTCGAGTGTTTCAGGGATACTGTACGACCAGTCCCCCTCAAAATAACACCACATCCTTATCGAATGACACAACGTGTACATTATTGTATCCAATTCTTTAAACGAACATAATGTTACCGTTGAGCATTGCCTCAATTAAATTGATATTAACGGAAGAAAAAATCAAACAAACAAACATCAGAATACTTGATTGATAGGTGCTCAATCTATTCAAGTAACGGCTTACACAGTGGTCACCCAGAGCGCCGTTAGTATTTCCGAAAGTCCATTATAATGAGTCCCACAGTGTTTCCATGGACGCCAATATCATTTGTACATAGGCACAACAAACCAAACAAAGATAACAGATAAACATAAAGAAAACGATTGCAAACAACAAACAAACACATCCGTCCACTAGAGTCAGCTTGTACTTGAAATCGAAAATTTATGAGGATTTATGACTCAGCAACTGATTGTTTTTATGTTAATAAACATTTCGTATAATAAGATTGCCGCACTTGACTTGTGCTAGTACGCGTAAACAGTCTTTAATTTACGCGTGTAATAAAAAGAACATGACCCAGCATATAAAATATTTTAAAAGTAATACCAGGGCTACCACGTGACAAAGATAAGTATAAAATTTCTGTACAATGATGGAAACACTTCTTTGTCCATACATGCAGAATTCTCAACTCTGTTTAATAAATCTGCGAGTAGTTTCAAAAGTTTTTATTTCAGGATTTAGTTGGCATCATTTTTATTTAGATATTCAATTTCAAAAGTTTAAATTTTGATTGATTCGAAGCCAATGTATCCTTATTATCACATGACATAATGTCTACATTTTTTGTCCATGGCCTTCAACGAACTTTTGTTACCGTTGCACAATGTCACATTTGAACTAATGAAAATGAATAGCGCCAGTCTGTTGACGAATCATGAGGTCCCTTTGACATTCCGCGCTTAGTTTTGGCGTATCTGATCGCACTTGGGTAAGAGGTCATTGTAAACCATAGTACCGCATGCGTTGCAACAACGCTGAAAGCACAGTAAACATTTCTAATATAGTCTTGAGGTACTGCAATAACTTTAAACTTGAGATATTTTGTAGTCGTTCATTCTAATTGCGTCAGCATTACTTTCTAGAGGGTGTGATGGAAAGGCAAAGGGTCAATTCCTATATACCTGTCTGAATATGAGTTTGAACTTCTGGTGACCCTAGTGTGTCCTCAGCGTGACCGCACAACTGGTATGCAACTGCAATGTTAAGACGGTCGGCGCGTTCGCTCTAGTTGTCATAAAACAAGTTTACGCTAAAACAAACAAAAAACAAAAAAAAAACAAAAACAAAAGTAAAACAAACTTCTCCTCCAAACACTAACAGCTTTGAGTTTGAAATTAAGACATTCACAATTTAACAGACTTGGTACACGTCGAGACTTCACATCTGAACAGAATTTTCCTCTGGGGGTCTTTCCTTAAGGTAGAACTGGCTTCGGGGACAAATATTCAAACTCCAATTTTTTTACAATGGTCTTGTAGTCTGCCACTTGTGGGGTTGTTGTTGAAGCTCACGAAATACAGGGTTTACGCCGCCTTAGTTTTGTGAAAATCGAAAATTGGATTTTCCCTATAGAGTGAACACAGGAATGGAGACTATTTTGGAAAATATTGTATTTTGCTTCTGTGGTACAAAATTTATTGATGTGACCCCTGATAATTGTTATTCTTGATTCCGTCATTGAATGCTCTAATGTTTCTCTTTGCGGAAAAGTTTGAACAACATTGAAATACCTTTGATTTCGAGGGCGTACAGTTAACAGTGATTTGTATGTTGCATGAAAATATATAATTCATTAAATACCAGTTGGTACTCTCTGAAGTTGAAAACTCAAAGAAACTGTTTTCGACTTATGCCAACCGGCAGGACAGCAAAGAACCAAGTTGACTGGAAGATCAAAACAGAACATTCTACACTCAGCTTTGCCTAGTCTCTTGACATACACGTGTGGCAGTATGAATAAGGAATGGACCATTTGACCGTAGGGGACGAGTTCATATCACAGTCCCTCCACCGTGGGACTGTGTTGATATGAGACTGTATTGCAAAATCCCATCACAAGAACTCCGCGGAAAATGTTTTCCACTCCGAAATAGTGTGTGAGAAAATTTGAAGCTATTAAACATAATTTTTAAAGGCGTACTTTTGCCATTAAAACACTCCTTGAAACGAGTCTGTAGGCTCCCGATTCTGAAGGACAAAGCCCTTAAGAAGTAGGCCAGCATCCACCTCTCTCTCTCTCTCTCTCTCTCTCTCTCTCTCTCTCTCTCTCTCTCTCTCTCTCTCAGGAATTTGCAGTGGTACATACAGCGAAGCAAAACTAATTCCATATCTGTCAGTTCACGAAGACGTTTAAAAGGTCACTAAAAATAAAGTTCAACAACACGACGCCAGATCAGCGATAGGCGATATTAAACTGTCACAGTTAGCTACTTCACAACTTGCATTCACCAAACAGTCTCCTCCGCCGTTAAATTATGAGCATGGGTTAATCTCGTGCCATACAGCAGTGAGTTGGCTTGTAGCCATCATAGCAACGAGCAAAATCAACTCTGCAGTCATAGCTGACGCCAACGGCTCTAATGTGTACGCCCAATGGATATACTTTACAGTGTCTACTTGTCGAATGAGAATCAGAAAAATGCTAAAAATTGCATGATACCATTTTAATACAGACAATAATGGGAACATAGAAACATACATCTATTTTGCAGTTGTTGCAGGCAGCTTTTTCGCGTGTATATTTGAGGGCGCTGTTTTTTCTGTTTGTTAAATTTATCTTTTTAACTTTAAATGTCGCCGAAGAATATCGTAAGAAAAAACACAGCAATATCACTCAGTCTCAAACAGAATAGATACGGTCATTGTGAACACACAGACAACACATACAAGGTGACGGTGTGGTAAATCTCCGTTGTTTACTATAGACACGGTCCCTTCAGGAGGGGCCATACCACAGACTCCGTGCTTTTTTATTTCAGATAATAATTCTACAGTAAAACCTACTATGTACAGGCTACGTTCTGTTGTAAGCTTTAGAGACACGAATTCAAATTACTCAGAAATTATGTCGAAGCTGGGTGCTCCAGCAATACGACTCATAGATTGACACATTAAACAGGCTGCCAGTTGAGTTCATCGACCCTGCCCCTAATAACAAAAAGTGGCAGAATCCAAAAATGAAATGTGCAGGCCTAAATTTACGCTCTGTACTGACATCAGAATTTAGTCAAATTTTACGATAAAAATAGTACCGTCCAGAAAGCCGTCTGGCCGACCCTTTTCAACTGAGTTCACGGACGTTTGAAGATACGTCAACACTGCAAAATATATGAGTTGTGACACAAAGAAAATATATTCGAATATGGAGTGTATTTTTTAATCAGTATATACAAATATCATAATTTTACCTAGAATACACTGTGTCCAACTGTTTAAATATTTTATGGTAGCAGTAAACACTGTCATATTTGAACAGTGCATTGATTATCAATATGATTTGTCACATCCGCTGTCAAAATCAGTGGCACGTATTCCGACTCTACCTATATCTCTAATAGTATGTGTTTTGTATGAAAGCAAATATTAGGTTTAGCGTATCGTTAAGACGTCGCCGGTCAGTTATCTAGTGCGGTCATGGGCAGGTTTGGTTGAACTGCCAGTGTTATTTTCAGTGACTCTATGAACAGACGAGTGTACCCGGGAGCCATGGCTTGCGGGTTTTATACCATACAATGGTGTTCTATTGTGGATTTCCTTGAACTTCCAACAGTCAGGTGTTTGGATTTGACTGTGTTGAGGGCAGTCGCGCTGCCAGACTGTGGAGCTTGATTAGTGCAAAGGTCACAACCGTAAAAGCGGAGCTGGCTGATTTCAACTCAATGGCACACCGTGATATAACTTTGTGAGTATGTGTTTCTCCACTCACTCGTGTAGTGTCTAGTTTCCGGGGTAATAAAGTATCAGAACAGCGTGTCTTCATGTGAATCGCTTGTTATTGACGTAAGACTTTTCCTGTCTTTGCGAAAATCTGTAAAAGTGGTGATGAACATTTTCCTCGCTGCAGCAAATGCATATTAAAAGATAATCAAAATCTATGAACAAATTAAGTGATATAGGCTCAGCTGAACTGGCTCGAGCAAAACGGCCCTCGAAAGCGTTTTTTTTCAGGCGAGTAGTGGGTACAGCGTTTTCATGTTCACCAGTAAACAACTTGGAAAAGAAAACAGCTGATCGCATAAATCGCCTGTTCGTGCGAACTTACTTCGTCTGTGACACTCCGTGCCGACAGAGATTTAATTACACCGCGCCTTATGACGCAAACCTTAAGGCAGGTGTTGAATATAGAGAATACATGTACATAGTGACAGTTGTTTCTGTTTGGCCATGAGTTCGTCCCTCTCTCTACCTAGATTCTGACAAATAAAAAATTATCGCTGATTGTTGGTGCTGTCACAAAAGACAACGCCTTTCAAGCTCTCTTCAGCTGAAGACGTTGTAAACTTTGCTCGCGGCGTTTAACAGAGTTTTACTCATCGCTTAGACTTTTAGCAATAAATGAAACCTCTGCCCAGCTAACGAGAAAAATGCGGTAACAAATCACCCGCCCAGAGGCACTCGTTCACTGACAGCAGATAAACTTGACCCACCCATGCAAATCAACGTTTTTTTTCTAAACATCACCCGTGACTCAGGGAGGTGAGGCCATCCTTGCCTATGAATATTCCTTTCCATCGTGCACAAAGAACCTAACCCCTCCCCACCCAGGGGACTGACTCCATTACTCTGTGCTTGTACATCACCAGCGTAAGCAAGCTAAGAGCGCCGTTTAAGTGTGCCCCCTCAACGCACTGCGCAATATGTTTCAATGCACGCAAATATTTGCTGCGTAGGTACATTTGTTATCATGAAAAACCAGGCAATGAAGACAGGAAAAATAAACAAAACAAAAACAAAAAAACCAAGCGAAAACAACGACTCCATCACACTTTTATTTGACACCGAACGTTCGAAGAGGTTTGTGACCCTGACAGTTTATTTTGCAGTTAATTATAAATGAATCTATTATTTATAAATTAGTCTGACTTCGCTTGTACTAGCAGGGGTAAATATTCTTTATTTACATTACAATTAAAAAGAAAACGACTCATAAAAATGTATATCAAATGTAATACCACGGTTTCAGCAAATTAAAACAAATACTCAAATGTCACGACGCAGAAAGAATTATTGCTTTGTCTGGAGTTAGATTAGTTTTCAGCGCTGTTGAATAAACGGGTTGATAATTAAAAAACTTTGTTGTTTCAGGATTGCACGGCATCATATTTACTCAGTGTTATGGCATATTGCGTATATGTTTGAACAACACACTCACATGCCGTGGTTGTAATATGCTTCAGACGCGGAAAATTCAGGGGGTTTTAAAACTCCGCCTTTTAATTATAGTGTCATCTCGCATGCAATACATGAGGTTAAAGAACATATTTCAAGATTATATATTTTCAAGCAACTACTAGAAAGTCAAAAATTCTCAACTCGAGCTGTTTGATAACTCTCATATCGTGAAAAATATTTTAGATTCATAATCTAACGATGTCATTATAATGTAGATGTGCGCTGGTGTTTGTCGATATTTGGACGCTACCAATCATTTTTAGGGACGTTTGGTTAAAAGTTAAGGGGCACCTAGTAAAATTCCTGCCTTCCTGTTTAAATGTGAATATGGCCTTTGATGACCAAAATATGTTCTCCATAACGCACCATATGATATAAGTTCATGAGTATGTCCGAATCTTTTTTTTATTCCCTGCTGTAGTGTCTGTTTTCGGGAAATACAAAAGTGTATCTTGATGTGAATGGTTTTATATTGCCATATAAAAATTGCCTACATCATTGCGAAAATCTATAAAAATGTTTACAGAAATGTTCCTTGCTGCAGTTAATGCATAAATGAAACTCTATAAACAAATTAACTGATACAGAGTCAGCTGACCTTGCTCGAGCAAAATGTATCCGAAGGCGTTTTTTGAAGGCGAGTATTTTTAATTGCATCTGGTGTGTACAGTGTTTTTTGTTTACCAGTCCTGGTAAAAATTAAACAGAGGGTTGACAGAGAACAGAATTCTGCCGTTCGTGAGAGCGAAGATTTGTCTGTGACTCGTGACACTCCGGTCTAGAAACGACCACTGCCGAAGGAAATTTACTGACTAAGCGTGATTTATGACGCAAAACCTCGAGGCGGGCACTATTTGGAGAGTAAATAATGATATTGGTTCCTGTTCGGCCATGAGTTCGCCCCTCTTCCTACCTCAACTCTGTCTATTGAAAAATTCTCCCTGACCTTTTGCTATCAAAAACGACTGTTAACGTCGGTCACACTCTCCCCCGGCCGAGGATGTTCTAAACATTGATCGCAACATTTAACAGGGTTGTACTGATTGTCAAGCTTCTAAGCAATAATGGCACTATGGCCTCTCCCCTGTCAACGAGAAAAATTGTCCACCCGCCTGTCCTCTGCCCGTCCTCTGCCCGTTGTTCACGGTCATCAGAGAAATCTACCCGTATGACAAGAAATCTCTCACAACTTTTTCCTAATATGAACAACTTTGCCCAGATGAATGTTACTTTACAACTACTGTCAAGCCTCTGTTCCCTATCCAATCAGACATTACACCATGAATAAGGCTTGCATCACCGTGTACATCGCTATGTACGTTCGCATTTATTTGTTATCATGAAAAACGATACGCGAAAAATATAGAGAAGTTTTACATTTTCATATTCCATGGTTTGGTAGGTAATGCAATGAAAAATAAATAAGACATTTTTGTTTTTGAATGGTTCTCTATAACCGTGTCTCATTTTATGATACAATGCATGAATGCCATTGAATTTTCAAAAGAAAAACAAAGAAGTATACCTTGTAACAAGACAGAAGCTGTAACTGCTAATCATTTTTTTTCAATATTTCTACGCAATGTATCAAATACAGTTTCTTACTATCTCCCTAAAGCAAGCTAAAATTCATCATATTCACTTTATCAACAGAGCCTCTATATGAGGCCATCGACCCTGCCCCTTAATAACAAGATGAAGTGGCATTAGCCAAAAATGACGTGTGCAGGCTTCAAGTTACCTTTTGTACTTACATCAGAATTTAGTCAAATTTTACAAATCGTAAAAGACGTACCGCCGAAAACGCCGTCTGGCCAACCCTTTTCGACTGAGAAAAAACGAAGTTTGAAGACACGTCAACACTCAAAATGAATGAGTTGTGACACAAAGAAAATATTGTCGAAGGTGGAGTATATTTTTCAATCAGCATATACAAATATAATGATTCACAAATATCATAATTTCACCTTGAAGGCACTTTATCAACTGTTCAAATATTTTTGGTCGCAGTAAACACTGTCATATTTGAACAGTGCATGGATATTGTTTAGCAATATGGTTTGTCACATCCGCTGTCAGAACCAGTGGCAGTGTATTCCGACACAACCTATTATTCTAAGCGTATGTGTTTTGTATGAAAACAAACATTAGGTTTAGCTTATCGTTAAGGGACTGGACACAAATTACAGGGG
>LD367508.1:25029-37299 GCA_001465055.1 Ptychodera flava | reverse complement strand
TCCACCGCCCCCCCCCCCAGGCCGAAGAAACTGACCAGTCCTTAAGCTGATGAATGTAACTTTACAACTACTGTTACTCTGTTCTCAATCCAGTCAGACATTACACCATGAACTTAAGGCTTACGTCACTGTGCACACCACTATGTACGTTCTCATTTATTTGTCATCATGAAAAACAATAGGCGAAGAAGACAGATAAACACAATGAAAACAAACAACATGGAAACACAACGGCCAAATCACACTTGTACTGAAACCCAAACGTTGAAAGGAATTTGTGACCCAGATACTGTTTGTATTGCAGTTAGTTATAAAAGATTCAATTGTTCATAAATTAGTCTCACTTGACTTGTGCCAGCAGGGAAAAATATTGCATCGGCAATTAAAAAGAAAATGACTAATAAAATATGTATCGCAGGCAATCCCAGGTTTTAAGCAGATTAAAAAAAATACTGAAATGTCACGACACAGAGAGAATTATTGCTTTGTCTGCAGTTAGATTAGTTTCCAACGCTGTTCAATAAACCGGTTGATCATTGTAAAACTTTGGAATTTCAGGATTGGACGGCGTCATATTTACTCAGCGTTATGTTATATTGCGTATATGTTTGAACAGCAAACTCATTGTAACATGCCTCACACGTAGCAAATCCAGGGGTTTTAAACTCAGTCTTTCAATCATAGTCGACTGGGTCATCTCGCATGCAATACATGAGGTTAAAGAACATATTTCAAGATTATATCTTTTCCAGCCACTACTAGAAAATCAAGAATTTTGAACTGAAGCTGTTTTATAAAGCTTATATCGGGAAAAAAAAACATTTTAGATTCATAATCTCACGATGTCATTATATTGTAGACTTGCGCTGGAGTTCGTCGATATTTGGGCGCTACCAATCATTTTTAGGGGCGTTTGATTGAAATTTCAAAGGCAGTGCGTAAAATATCATGCCCTTCTGTTTAAATGTTAATATGACCTGGTGATGATCAAAATATGTCCCCTATGACTCACCTTCTGATATAAGTTCGTGAGTATGTCTTTTTTTCAGTCCCCTTATAGTATCTTGTTTCCGGGGAAATTAAAGAAACAAAACAGCGTGTCTTGATGTGAACGGATTTTTATTGCCGTGGGAATTCGCCTGTCGTTGCCAAATTTATAAAAATGGTGATGAAAATTGTCCTCGCCACAGTAAATGTATAAATAAAAGTCTAGAACAAATTAAGTGATACAGGGTCAGCTGACCTGGCTGTAGTAAAATGTGTTCGAAAGTGTTTTTGAAGGCGAATATTTTTATCTGTATTTGGTTGGTACTGTCGTTTTTGTTTAGCAGTCCTGGCTAAAACAGCTAGCTGACAGAGGACATAATTCTGCTGTTCGTGCGAGCAAAGCTTTCAATGTGAATCGTGAAAACGGCCATTTCAGAAGGAAATAGATTTACTAAGCGTTATTTATAACGCACAAACCTCGAGGCGGGGCTAAATGGAGAGTAAACCATGATATTTGTTACAGTTCGTGCATGAGTTCTCCCCTCTTCCTATCTAAACTCTGACCAAATTCTCTCTGACCTTTTAGTAACATTAACGAAAACGTCGGTCACACTCTCTTCCAGCTGAAGACATTCTAAACATTGCTGGCAACGTTTAAAAGAGGTGTACCGATTGCTAAAACTCTTAGCAATAAATGACAACTCTCCCCTGTCAACGAGAAAAATTGTCCTCGACCCGCCCGTCCTCTGCCCGGGGATACAGAAACAATTCGCACGCCAGTCGGCACTTGTTCCAAGTCATCAGAGAAACCCACCCGTCTGCCAAGAAATCACTCATAACAACTTTTTCCTGATATGAACACCTTTGCTATTACCCCTGACTTGGTGGGTGTAAGCCCTTCTAAGCTGCTGAATATTCAATCCAATCAGACATTCCACCATGAAAAAGACTTACATCAACGTGTGCATCGCTACTTCATTGAGGGTACCCAATATACGCATCCTGAAAATAATTGCTGTGTACGTTCGCATTTATTTGTTATCATGAAAAACAATAGGCGAAAAAGATAGATAAACACAATGAAAACGAGATAACTAGCAAACTCAACGGCCAAATCACACTAGTACTGAAATCCAAACGTTAAAAGGAATTTGTGACCCAGACACTGTTTGTTTTGAAGTTAGTTATGAATGATTTTATTATTCATAAATTCGTCTCACCCCGACGTTTGCCAGCACTGGTAAATATTACATCTGCAATTAAAAAGAAAATGATTAATAAAAATGTATATCAAAAGGTAATGCCAGGGATTAAGCAAATTAAAACAAGTACTGAAATGTCACAAAGCAGAAAGAATTATTGCTTTGTCTATTGTCAGAGGGAATTTAAGTCTGTTCAATAAACCGGTGGGTAATTTCAATACGTTGTAATGTCAGGAATGTATGGTATCGCTGTTTACTGAGGCTTTTATTTATAAGGCTACATTGACAAATACTGGTGAGGAGTGGGGGCTGGAGGAAGGGGGTAGTAGGAGGGGGTAGTAGAAGGGGGACTTGAAAGTTTTTCTCTATGTGAAAGAGGAGACCTGACGATATTTTAGTCCCCTATAATATTTTATATTGTCAGATTTCATAGTTTGGTAGATAATTCGATGAAAAAATAAATCAGATATTTTTGTCATTCAATGGTTCTAATTTTAGTAATAATTAAATGAAATCTAAAACCATGTATCACTTCATCATAAAATGCATGAATGCCATTGAATTTTCAAAAGAATAATAACAAGATATATACCTTGTAACAGGATAGGATCTGTAAATGTTGATAATTTTTAAAAATACTTCTTTGCAATGTAAATACAGTTTCCTGCTATCTCCCTACAGCAGTCTCGGTATGTAAACACCAAGGGTTGTAATTGATTTGAAATCCAGACGGAAAGTCATTTGTCAATAATACAAATGCACAGTACACGTACACAGGCTGTGTTGGCAAGCTGAATACTGGACAGTTAAAATGTTGTAGGGAGTAGAACAGGAACGCAACATGTATAAAATGAACTTATCTATTGACAAAATTATCAAAGTTGGCCTGTCGCTTGAGGGTATTTTTATTCCACTTTGGATGAAAAAAAGAGCGTGATATAGGGAAGCCACTTTACCAATGCATACTTACTGTCTGCCGTCTTGTCCATATTCCGATTCACTCTTTTTTCAACGACCTTCTAAGGGTACTTGAGCACACTGTCACAATTGAATTAAAAGGGAATATTCCATACGGTTTCTTCACCAATGTGATAACTTTACCTAGACTGGGTCTGGTTGCGGATACACTCATTGAGCGGCACCCATTGACGATCTTACTCACACCTTCTCCAGAAACTCAGCACTTTTTGGACATTACAGGTGTTTGCAAAGCATCTGCATGAGCAATGCGGTGGCTAAAATAAGCCGTGGTTATTTATGATCACCGTCAAAGTCAACCCACGTTCAACACGTGCGCAACACTTTTAAAAGGAAGTAATTGAAATGGTAGGACAGAGGCAGAACTATTGACTTGTCGATTTTGGATATTTTCGATTCTTTTTTAATTAAAGTAGAGAACGAGATGAAAACATATTATTGTTGTTCTGGAAATTTATGATATATCGATTGTTTTGACGCCATAGTGTAATAGGTTACCTTAAAATAACACCACATACTTAATGCATGACGTCATGTCTACATTGTGATTCCCTTTAGCCAACGAACCTAAGGGAAGAGAAGCACATTCTCATAAGTGAATTTAAAAAAATAACAGAGTGTTTCTTCATTAAGGTGGGCGCAAGTCTACGGGCTGCGCTTGGTATAAGATACCCTCACAGAATGAGAGGTAAAGATATAATTCTCGTTCTCTCCTGAAAACTCTCAGCGCCCTCGGACATAATGCCCGCCGCACACGAGAGAAATTAGCTGAGCAAAGTTTCATTCGAGGCTGTTTGCCCAGCTAGTTTACCCTAGTGCGCGGTCGATTTTTCGTGAGTTTTTGTCCTAGCAACGCGTTGAGCCAAATATCCAACCTGTTTGATATTTTTTGCCTCGCGAGGCAAAATGCTCACCATGTGCGCCGGACAAAGTCATTTTACTCACGCCTTTACACTAAAGCGCATGCGTATCCCGTATCCGTGGCGGGGTTGATCTTTTGATGACCCGCATAGCAGCGCACGCTACCCCACCAACAGATAGCTGCATTTCCACATAATAATAATAATAATAATAATTTTATTGAGCTCTACGACCCCTTTCGAGGTATGAGAGTACATTTACATCAAAATCTCTAAACAGGAGATAAATACATCGAAAAAAAGTTCTGAAAAAAGACTTTTAAATGTATTTAAAAATAGCACTAAAAGTAGAACAATTACATGCACATACGGAAAAATACATAAAGCAGAAAAAAATACTTAAACTTGTTCATAATGAGGTTGGCGAATTTCGCTAATTTTGAGAGATCATGCAAATTCTTACTTTTGAAGAGATTCTCGAACATGACAGTGTTAGGACGTGTATAGTAATAACTTTTTACATAATTTTTTCTTTCATTATTTAAAGCAGGACATTCCAATATATAATGCATTTCATCACCAATTTTGCCTGAATTACACAAAGTACAAATATTACTAATATTATTTTGGTAACGGTTGGAAATAGGGAGTTTATGGCTACCACAACGAAATTTAGTGAAATTAATTCTGTCTGTTGCGTTGAGCTTAGATAGGTAGTATTCAGAGATACACTCATTCTTGAAGATACGATAGTTTGTACATAAAGTATTTTTTTGGACCTCGCTGTGCCAATTTTGAATGCTGATATCTTTCATTCGCAACTCCAAACTGTGTTTCACCCATTTCTTGTTAACATTTTTATAGTCATACCTGATATTAGAAAAACTACACTTGTCAAGAACACTTTTGATTTTTACAATCCAAGGCGACTTATAGCTGTTGTTATCATGCATGGACTTCAATAATCTAAACATGGAACAAGACAATTTACTCTCTTTGGAAGATATCAAGTGTATCCAAAAGTTAATCATACGTTTTTCAATAATAATATCCATACTGTTTTTTCCCAAC
Source organism: Ptychodera flava (assembly GCA_001465055.1). NCBI lineage: Eukaryota > Metazoa > Hemichordata > Enteropneusta > Ptychoderidae > Ptychodera > Ptychodera flava. Next base: position 32,201 of record LD367508.1, on the reverse strand, counting down.
TCTCCGTAAACCATACAGTTCGCTGTTCTAGTATTTACTCTTAAAAGATTTTTCAGGTACTTATTATAAAATGTGTTGATTTGTTTTGGATTTTGATATCCCCAAATTTCACACCCATACAAGAGTATAGGTGTGACAAAAACATCAAATAACTCGCACTGGATGTCAACAGGGAGATTAAGACGTTGGGCCTTGGCTTTTAGACTATACATGGCACGCCTGGCCTGATTGACCTGTTTATCAATTGCTTTTGTAAATTTACCATTGTAATTAAGGAGTGTACCTAGATATGTGTATTCATTACAGACTTCAATAGAGTCTTTGCCAAAAGTAAACTTGTGCTTTTTAACTTTACCCTTCGAAAAAATAACAACCTTAGTTTTACTTGTGTTAACCGTAAGGTGCCAGTTATTACAATAGGTATATACAGCATTGAGCGCATTTTGCAACTCCTCAGCAGATTCTGCAAGTACAATGGTGTCATCAGCATACAATAACACATAAAGACGCAGAAATACTTCAACATCGTCGTCACTAAGTACAGAGCAAAAATCTTTTCAGAGCTGATCTAATCCTCTATAACTTCTGCTGACAGAGTATTCAAAGTCATTGAGATAAATAGCAAATAACAGTGGCGACAGGTTTTCACCTTGTCTAACACCAATATTACAAGTAAATAATTCTGAAAGACAGCTAATGTCGACAGTACCGTCGCAAGTTTTGTTTCTCTGAACGGACCTTTGCTTGCTGTCCTCTGGAACTTTATTACCTGCTGTGCTTCACTTCGATGAGAACTTTATGTCTCTGTTCAACAGACCTTACATCATATAGCGCAGGATAATTGCACCAAAGTTCCACCAATTTGTCCTCCTACTAGACGACATCACTGCACTCGGGCGGCTATTGTTGTATCGTCATGTGATTTTAACGCATGCGCTTTAGTGTAAAGGCGTGAGTAAAATGACTTTATCCGGCGCACACGGTGAGCATTTTACCTCGCGAGGCAAAAAATATCAAACAGGTTGGATATTTTGCTCAACGCCTCGCGAGGACAAAAACTCACGAAAAATCGACCGAACACGAGGGTAAACTAGCTGGGCAAACAGCCTCGAATGAAACTTTGCTCAGCTAATTTCTCTCGTGTGCGGCGGGCATAATGCAGCTGTTTTAAAAGTATCCGCATATGCAGGATGGGGATTCAGACACACAGTCGATTCAATAGTTGAAACCTCGATCTGATATCTTTTTATTATCACCGACAAAGTCAACTCACATTCGACACTTGGTGTCAGAAACCAATATTTTAAGATTACATATTTTCTCGACTCAAGCAAAAGGTCACACGACACAAACTTTATGGTGATGGCAATATCATATGAAACGTTTCCTTCCATTCAGGCTTCTGTCGAAATGTACACATGGCATTGCAGTTATTAATCTTATAGCAGTCACCAACATTTTAGAGGTGCTTTTTCCATCAACCTAGTCAAGGGGACCTACAAGGCACTCATATTCAACACGTACACATAGGGTCATAAAGAAGATTTTTAAATGAAATTTTTCCCGCCACTGCTGCTTAGTCACTCGTTCTTAGCACTACCTTTATGGTGACGCTGTAACATTCGAAATTCTTTAGTGCATTCAGGATGCCGTTAAATATAAACTTGAGATTGGGGTCATTGATCTGAGGGGGATCACGAATATTTTTGAGGGTGCTTTATCACAAGTCAAGGGGTACTGCGTGTCATTGCTATCTACCTGTTTAAATAGTTTTGTGACCTTCAGATGACTCCAATTTATCCCCAGATGACCACATCACAGCCAACATTTTTCACCTTACTTGGAAAACAGACACGACAAATATTTAGAAAATGGACTCTTTTGATTTTTTAAAGTAATACTTTCATATTCTCACAGATTTTGAGTAAGCCGAGTATCATGTAGGACATTTGGAAATTGCTCTAATGTGTATTGCTGGCTTTAAAAAAGACTTATCAGGGACAGCTGGTCGTGCAAAACTTTCCGTATTCTATTTCTTGGCGGGTGATGTTTTTTTTTGTATCAGCTGGCGGGCGGTATCGTCTGACGCTTGCGGGAATATTTCATTCTAATCCCAAGTAAGCAATTTGAGAAGGGGCAATTTATACAAAAGTAAATGGGTGTCCAGTAAATATGAGGTATTTTTTAAACTGATAACACCAAAATCACATTTCGTGCCTTCTTCAGGCAAAAAATGACCCCCTGTCCGCTCCTCTATTGAGAACAACGTTACGTCTGCCAACCGGTAAGAAAACAAGTCGCAACCCCTCCCCATAGTAGTTTCCTGCTCGCATAACAATATTTACGAAAAAGCCTTTAATTTTGCAAGCAAAACTTTTGTTAACCGCCCCTGGGGAAGGAAGCCAAGGGCCTTCTATGTTAAAGAAAATCCATCTATTTACCCTCTGGACATGTTCTCGCTCCAACAAGTGGTTGCGCTATAAATATGACATTTCGCTACTTCTTTGAGTGTGCCTTCTCACGCAATATTTCCATGGACACACGTATGTGTGTATTTGTTGTCATTAGCTACCAGGCAAAGAAGCCAAATGAAATAAACACAATGTAAAAACATACATTGGCCCTGACGTACCTGTACCGGACATAGAACATTCAAATAGACTCGACACTTTGACAGCTTTGTCTGCAGTTATCAATTTTTCTATTAATCATAAAAGATCTCAGTTGATCATGTCGGTACGGGTAAACATATATGATTTACAATTATCAAATATTTAAATGACGGGAAAGAGGCACAACTATTGGCCGGTCGATTTTGGATATTTTCGTCCCTTTTTTTTAATTACAACAGAGAACAAGATGAAGACTCATTCTTGTAGTTTTGGAAATTTATGATATATCGATTATTTTGACGCCATTGCGCAATAGGGCTCCTTTTCATGTCTACATTTTGGTTCAATGCTACCAACGAACCTGAGGATACTGAAGCACATTGTCACAAGTGAATTAATAATATTTGAAATATGGTCAAGCCATTTCTACATTCAGGCTGGCGTTTGTGTACAGGCTGCGTTTGTTATGAGATGCCCCTCACGGAACGACACGTTAGTATCTCTTTCTCATCATCTGAAAACTGTCAGCTCCCTAGGACATTTTGCAGATGTTTAAAAAGTATCCACATATGTAGGATAGGATGATGGTTGGAACAAGCTTCAGATATATCGTTGATTCAGTGGTTGAAATTATAGTTTTTATGATCACCGGCGAGGTCAACTCACATTCGACACATGGTGTCAGAAATCAATATTTTATGATGACATATTATCTCGACTCTAGCAAAAGATCACACGACACCAACTTTATGGTGGCGCTGATATCATTTGAAAAGTATCAATCCGTTCAGGCTGCTGTTATGAATATGTAAACTTGAGGTTAAGGTCATTGATACTAGAGGGTCACGAAAATGTTTGAGGGTGCTTTACAGAAGTCAAGGGTACGGCTTGACATTGCCATCTAGGTGTTTAAATAGTTGTATGACCTTTAGATGACTCTAATTTATCCCCAGGAGACCACAACACAGCCAACGTGAATTTTTTTTTACTTTACTTGATAAAACACACACAACGAATGCTCAGAAAATGGACACTTTTGTTTTCTTAAAAGTCATAAGTTATATTCGTACAGACTTTGAGTAAGCCGGGCATCTTATAGGACGTTTGGAAATCGCTCCAATGTGTATTGTTGGCGTCTGAAAAGACTTATATGGGGAAGCGAAAAAGCTGATCGTGCAAAACTCTTGAGTCGTATGCTATTTCTTGGCGGGCGATGTTTTTTCGTATCAGCTTGCGGGCAGTATTTTCTCACGCGGGCGGGAATATTTCATTCTAATCCCCAGTAAGCCATTAAGACAAAAATCAGAGGTGGCGAGTCGAAATTTGATCTCTTTGAATTTGATAACACCAAAATTACACTCACAGCCTTCTATGGGAAAACGGCCTTCTATTGAGAACAATGTCCGCCGACCGGTAGGAAAACAAGTCGCACCCATCGCAGGTACCCCCATATCCGTTCCCAACTCAGCCTTCTGATACGCCTACTAGCCTACCAATATTTACGAACAAGCCTGTAATTTTGCACTCGCAACTTTTGTTATACGCCCCGGATGTAAGAAGCCAGGGCCCTATATAGTGAAGAAAATTCGCCTGTTTACCATTGTCAACCCGCTGCACATGTTCTCATTCCAACAAGTGATTACGCCATAGATATGACCTTCAGTTACTTCTTTTTAGTGTGACTTCACGCGCAGTATTTCCATGGACACAAGTATGTGTGTATTTGTTGTCATTAGCAACCAGGCAAAGAAGCCAAATGGTATAAATAATCATAATGTAAACACACACATTTTGAGTTACAATAAAATGGGAACCTGAATCATATAAAATATACTAACACTAATACTAAGGTTAACGTTTAAGGGTTTAAGGAATTTCAATAAATATTCAAATGACAGGACAGAGGTAAAAACTATTTGCTTGTCGGTTTTGGATTTTTCGTTCCTTTTTAATTAAAAAAAGAGAACAAGATGAAGACATATTCTTGTAGTTTAGGAAATTTATGATATATCGATTATTTCGACGCCATTGTGCAATAGGGTACCTTAAAATAACACCATATTCTTATTGCATGACGTCATGTCTACATTTTGACTCACTGCTGCCAACGAGCCTGAGGGTACAGAAACTTGAACACATAGTCACAAGTGAATTTTAAAAAAAATATTCAAAATATAGTCAAACAGTTTCTTCATTCATTTGTGTCCATTGTCAGTAAACAACTGAAAACTGGGATCAGAAATGACGTTGCACTTGAGGAATTTTTGATGCATCGATTACTTCGAAACCATTACACCCCTGAATGCAAACCCAAAATAATAACACATACTTTTTGCATGACGTCATGTCTACATTTTTATAACTATTCGAACTATGCTCAGACGGTTTCTTCGATAGTTCCCTAGGGTGCATATTTAGCTGTGGATAACATCGATCGAAACACACAATTAGATCTTACATTATTTTTCGAATAATCTCAGCCCTATCAGCAACTCTCGGTGCTTGAAAGATTTGGTTTTGTTAATCGCAAAGTTCAGCTTTGTCAGCTATTCTATAAATCACAAGATGGTCTTTCTTCAATATGCCAGTAGGAGTGACAATGTTTCAATTTACACTTGTCAAACAAATAATCAAAGAAAAATATAGAATTACATAAAACCCGGGCCAAAGTAACTAAAATAAGTCTTGAAATGAGAGGATAAAGCAATCACTGTTAGTTTGTCGGTTGAGGGTATTTTCAATTTATTCCTTTTTGGATCAAAAAGAGAGTTAGACACAGGCAAGCCACTTTAACACCTAACACGTATCGCCTGACGCTAAATCTAGATTCCGATTCACTCTGCTGGCAACGACCTCCTTCAAGGATACCAAAACGATGTCATCATATTGTAGACTTGCACGGTCGATATTTTGGCGCTACCAATCATTTTTATGGGCGTTTGATTAAAAGTTCAGGGGCGCCGCGTAAAATTTATTCCTTTCTGTTTAAATGTGAATATGACCTTGTGATGACCAAACTTTGTCCTCCATGATGCACCACATGATATAATTTTGTGAGTATGCCCTGTTTTAGTGTCTGGATTCCGGGGAAATGAAGCAATGGGAAAGTGTATCCTGTTGTGAATAGTTTTTATTGCCGTGTGAGTTGGCTGGTCGTTGAAAAATATGTAAAAATGTTTCCTTGCTACAGTAAATGCATATTAAAAATCTATAAACAAATTAAGTGTTACAAGGTCAGCTGACCTGGCTCGAACAAAATGTGTCCGAAGACGTTTTTTGAAGGCGAGTATTTTTTATTTGCATCTGGTTGGCACAGTGTTTTTTGTTTACCAGTCCCGGTTAAAAAAACAGCGGGCTGACAGGGAGCATAATTATGTTGTTCGTGCGAGTGAAGATTTCTCTGTGACTCGTGACACTCCTGTCTGGAAACGGCCATTGCCGGTTGAACTTTATTGACTAAGCGTGATTTATGACGCAATACCTCGAGGCGGGCGCTATATGGAGCGTAAATAATGATATTGGTTCCTGTTCGTCCATGAGTTCGCCCCTCTTCCTACCTCAACGCTGTCCATTGAAAAAATCTCCCAGACCTTTTGCTATCATGTACGACAGAGCCGGTCACACTATCCTCCAGTCAAAGACGTTCTTAACATTGCTTATAACGTTTAACAGAGGTGATTATTGGAAGAAAAGAGCAAGATGCAGACAAGCCACTTTAACACCGCATACTTATCGCCTGCCGTCTTGTCCATATTTCGATTCACTCTGTTGTCAATTAACTTCTAAGGGTACCAAAGCACACTGTCACAATTGAATTAAAAGGAGATATTTCATACGGTTTCTCAACCAAGGTGGTAACTTTATGTAGACTGGCTCGGGTTGGGATTACACTTATGGAACGGCACCCGTTGACTACCTGACTCACACTATCTCCCGAAACTCAGCAATTTTGGACATTGCAGGTGTTTGCAAAGCATGCCGCATATGCACAGCTGTGGTTGAAACAGGCAGTGACGATAATTTATGATCAACTGCAGCTTAGCAATAAGTGACACCTCTCACCTCTCAACGACAAAAATTATACGCGAACCCCCTCCGTCCTCTGCCCAAGGATAAAGAAATAATTCGCATGCCTGTCGGCACTTGTTCACAGTCATCAGATAAACCCACCTGTCTGCCAAGAAATTGCTCACAACAACCTTTTCTCAATATGAACGTCTTTGCTATCATCTACGGCTTTGTAAGCTGATGCTACCTGCACAACTACCGTCAAGCCACTGTTCTCAATCGAATTCGACATTACAACATGAAGAAGGGTTACATCACCGTGTACATCGCTTCTTCTTTGAGGGTGTTTAATATACAAATCCCGAAAATATTTCCTGTGCACGTTCGCCGTTATTTGTTATTATGAAAAACCAGGCAAATAAGACCGAAAAATAAACACAATAAAAACAAGGCAGTATTGTTGAAGGCAATGAGTACTTGGGCCGTGATAGAGTAATTTTGAGGACAATATATACTACTATTCAAATATGGTCTTGAATTTCCTCCTGTCAA
>LD367508.1:0-15827 GCA_001465055.1 Ptychodera flava | reverse complement strand
CTCTCTCTCTCATTCTCTCAACCATCCACTTACCTACTAACTCACTCACTCAATCATTTGCTCACTTTCACTCACCCTCCCACTCAATCGAACGTGTACTAGAAATCGATTCTTCGCAAAGTTCAGTTTTGTCAGTTAGTCTATAAATCACAAGATTGTCTTCCTTCAATATGCCAGTAGGAGTGTCAATGTTTCAATTTACACTTGTCAAACCAGTAATCAAAGAAAAATATTTGATTAAATATTATCCGGGCCAAAGTTAATAAAATAAGTCTTGAAATGAGAGGACAAAGCTATGACTGTTACTTTGTCGGTCGAGGGTATTTTTATTCCATTTTGGATCAGAGAGAGAGAGAGAGAGAGAGAGAGAGAGAGAGAGAGAGAGAGAGAGAGAGAGAGAGAGAGAGAGAGAATTAGGTTCACGTACAGGCAAGCCTCTTGAACACCGCACACGTATTGCCTGACGCTATATCTAGATTCCGATTCACTCTGCTGGCAACGACCTCCTAAGGATACCAAAGCACACTGTCACAACTGAATTTAATGGATACGTTAGAACTATTGTTATACCGTTTCTTAATTAAGCTTAAGGCTCTAACTTTTCCTGAGCTGCTTCTGGCTGCTGATAACACTCATGAAACGACACATCGACGATCTTGCTCAGACAACGGTGGTTAAAACAAGATGTGTTTTTATGACATCGACACGGTCCCCTGACATTCAACACATAGGGTCCACAGAGTACAATATTTTCAGATGACATATTTCCCTTTTTACGGCCACAAATTCGTTCATTCTCAACACTCTCCTTAGCATTTGGAATGTTTCAATATATTTAGGATGTCGCATCCAGAAGGTGGTTGAGCCATGGCTATGACTTTTATCACTAAATGTAAGTCATTCAATCGTGCTACTATTTTTTTGCGTGTACCTTCACGTGCAATATTTCTATGGACACAACTATGTATTTGTTGTCATTAGCAGCCAGGCAAAGAAGCCAAATGAAAATAAACACGTCAATGTGAAAGCATACATCGGCCGAAAATTCAAACGGATTCGACTTTGAGACTTAGACAGCTTTGTCTGCAGTTATCACTTTTTTCTATAAATCATAAAAGATCTCACTTGATCATGCCGGTACAGGTAAACATATTATTAACAAATAGGAACCTGAATCATATAAAACGTACTGAAATGAAATACTATGGTTTAAGGAAGTTCAAAAAATATTGCAATGACAGACAAGGGCAGCACTATTGGCTTGTCGGTTTTGGATATTTTCGTTCCGTTTTTTTATTAACAAAGGGTACAGATCAAGACATAGTTTTGTAAATTTACATTTTGTCGATTATTTCGACGCCACTGTGCTCTACGGTACCTTAAAATAATACCGCGTAATTATAGCATGACGTCATGTCTATATTTTGATTCTGTGCCGCCAACGAACTGAGGATACAGAAGGAAATTGTCAGAATTGAATTTAAAAGAAAATGGAATTATGGTCCAACAGTTTATTCATTTAGGTTGGCGCTTGTCTGCAGGCTGCGCTTGGAATAAAATGTCCCTCACAGAAGGACACGTTAAGATCTGATTTTCATTATCTCCTGAAAACTGTCAGCGATCGCGGACATTTTACAGCTATTTAAAAAGTATCCACATAATATGCAGGATGGTGGTTGTAACAAGCTTCCAAAAAACAGTAAATTTAATGGTTGAAAACGCAACCTTTTTCTTTTTACGATCACCGACGAGGTCAACTCACATTCGACACATGGTGTCAGAAATCAATATTTTATGATTAAATATGTTCTCTTCTCTAGCAAAAGTTCACCCTACACGAACATTAGACTGACGCTGATAGTATTTGAAACTTTTCAATCCATTCAAGCTGCTTCTTTAAATGTAAGCTTGAGATTTTGATATTGAGCTTATCTGCGCTACGAATATCTTAGAGATGGGCGCAAAATTGTTTCCTACCTTTTTAAGAAATTTGAATGGAAGTCTGATGACCATAATGTGTCGTCTTGTGACCACGTCAATGCCACCGTAAGAATATATATTGATCACTTTAATTGGTAAAATTACACGACAAATATCAAGTTCAGAAAACGGACTACTTCGATGCCCCTCTGGGACAGGTATATTTGAACCAAATATTTTACAATATTGTGTCATAAAACTTTATGTGGCTCATTTTTAAACAAATTGCCATCGGCTTCGTTTTATGAAAATGAGGATAACACAGGGACTGCGGCCATATTGAATTTTAACTATCAGTAAACAGTACTTTATTTGGTTCTTTAGTACCAAAATTGCACGATGACTCTCTCTTTTCATTCTGATTTTAAAAGAGAATGGTTGAAAGTTTGGCAGTTGCCTGAGGAAAGTTTGAGCAAAAGTTTAAATGATTCTGTTTCTGGTGCGAACTATCTGTCTCTACAAACTTTTACCTCACGCGCGTGATGACGGAGCCTTTTAACAGGATTAAGGGGCAAACTGGATCTTCTGATATAGTAGACTGGCACGACAAGATGCCTTTTGTCGCCGAAGACTTGACAGTATAAACATTTTTTTCTTCAGAATTCCCTTTCCAACACAACATAATTTACATACAAACCAGCTTTTACAGGAGAAATGTTCACGTTACAGAATCCCAAAATTCTTTCACGATAAAATTTCTGTACTTCTCAATCTAAACATTGCGCTGCTGGCAATTTTCGGTGACTAAATCACGTGATGGCAGTTTCGCCAGTTTCACAGTTTTGCGGTATAGCTGATGCCTACATGGGCAGTGACAGAAGCTGTACAAATGCCAGTCACTTTTCGGCATGGTTCAAATAATCGCCTTATCATTTTTCAGAAGACCACCATGAAAATAATTCGTTATCGAGTACCATTTGGAAATTCATAAAATAACCGTCGTTAGACACAGACACAAACACAGACAGACAGACAGACAGATAGACAGACAGACAGACAGACAGACAGACAGACAGTCAGACACTGTTGAAACTGTTGTAAGGCCTCGCAAATGCTTAATTGAATGGTGGTCATTGCCATACATGTATCTTTTGGGACTAAGTCAGAGGCGCTGAGCCAACTATATTGTAACGGAACTGCTTTAGCGGGAATCATAACACCATCATTTATTTAGTAAGCAAAGGTCATGGCATGCAAAGTTTAGAAATATCCAACTACTTGTATGATTGTTCAATCATAAAAATAGCTGTATATCTCTAAGCGTTGCATGCTATGACCTATCTTGTAGTCATTAAGACATACATAGAAAAATCAATTATATATTCTGCACACATATTATCGCAAAAAAGAGTTTTACACGAATGCACAAGTCTTGAATAGGGTGGTCTTTATTTATTAAGTAGACATCAAGCATATTTCAAGCTTTGGTCGGAATAGATTTCGACTCGTGTGGCGAACTATAATGCCTACAGTTGGCATTAAGCAAGAAACCAGCACAGTTTGCATAACGCTTGCAAGACCTTTTAAATATCGTGCAGAAAGTTTGACTGATTATATAGACACTGCCATAATTTCCAACATGATACCGTTTGAATGAGTTGCTATAGGTAGGATGTAGAAAAATAGAACGTTCTAACTGGGATGAAACTCGAGTACGGAGTCGTTCGTCAAATGAGCTGACCTCTGGTAGAATGGATGGTCACGTGGCCATAACTCAATGACGTCATCCATAGCACCGTCATAGTCACATCCCTGTTGTCATAGTAGCATGTCTAATCAGCAACAGACAAACAGTCAATTCTGTTTAGCAGATATTGTTTTGCCTGCGTAGAAAATTACAAACTGGTATATTCACTACATTTGGAAAGAGTTTCCTGACTTGTAAGATTGTTGAAAACAATTAAAAAAGCATGCATCGAATAATCGAGCAAATCTTGACGATCATTACTATTTGAGCTCGGTAAATACAAAAGAAAATGACAAAAAGGGCGTGAAGTGTCCGCTATATTTATCTAGTAATGACATCCAATGGTAGCGTTGTCCCTTAATTTCTTTTTAAAACTTGACATTTCCTTGCCCTTTATGTCATCATCAGCTGGCGATTGTGTGTTCTGATTTTTAACTCTTGGGCGATTAGGCCGAATTTCTTTTACGGAGTCTCATGCCGTTATATCTGTAAGATAAACAAGAAATAGTTATTGCCAGTGACCAAAATTACAAGAATGGATTTCAAAGCAGACTGAAGCTTTTTTAACATTCCTGTGAACTTGGACTTGAGAAAGTTTTCGTTTAAAGATAGTACTTACAGTGTGCAGAGTGCTTCGCTCCTCTAAGAAAACAATGCAGTTGCCGCCATTATTATGACAGAAACAACACCGATGGATGGAATTCCAACTCCAGATTCTAAGTGATGAAAAAATGGCATTGACGTTAATTTGCTGATCTATGTAAATGAAACTGACAAAGAACTCTACCTTAATTACTCACTATAGAACATGTTTACAATGACGCAATCACCAGCTCTCAATTTCTACACATCGAAAAGTTGTCTTTTCGTGGGACTGTTAATTTGACGATGCCAGGAGGGTATTGCCTTTGCCCAGGAACCATGGAATAGCTATTTGGTTCAGATTTCCCTTTTATATATTTATATAAAAATTAAAATCAATAAATCAATAAACGAATGAATTAGCAAGCACGGGTACTGTGTTAAATTAAACCTGCTGCCGAAAAAAAACTTTGTTAAGGAATTTACAGAGTGTCAAATACAAGTATCGATCGACATATTCACTCCATCCTTCCTCCACCCTGCACACACCGATAATTCTCCAAATTTCATATTAAACAAGGATTACCTGTTGTTGTCGGTTCTGTAGTAGCTATTGGAGATTTCATCGTGAATAACACGAGTTCGGATGTAATATTACATGCAAGAAAATGGAAACATGCATGAGTCAGTTAACTAGGCAATCGTTAATACGTACACAAGTAGGCCCTATAAACTGATGGCTTCTATGTTTCAAGCATCGATGGCTCGCTTATGGATGATGATTTCATTACATTTTAAAATTCACAGAAAAAGACGGCATAATATTTCAATATTTCAATGTATTAGTTCTAGTACATAATCTATCATTATATATATACTTTTGATATGAATGTTGAAATAAAAATATTGGTGTGGGTATAAAAGCTGTCTCGGCTTTCCATCAACAGCAGTGTCAACGTACATTTGTATATGTAATTAGGTATGCTTGTGGTCAAGTAGGTATTGTCCTGGCCAGCTATGCCAGAATTAGCAGGGGAAAGTTGGAGTCAAAGCCTAAAATACAGTCTCTGTTCAAATTCAGAAAGATTTGATACGGAAATTTCTCTACAACAGAAGGTGCATTGATTATCTAGTAGACAGATCCCCCAACTTAGAAATAAAAATAAAATTATCAGAAATGATTATTTAATTAGAAGATTTGGTGTGATTGTGGACTTGCCGTCATATTATACAACGGGGACCGTGGTAGTTTGGTCTTTGTTGATAATTTATGGTGCCGTTTGCCAATAAAGTTGAGAACACTAATTTGTTTGTTTGTTGTTGTTGGTGCTGCTGCTGTTGTTGTTCAAGCCTAGCAACAACATTGCATATATAAGCAATGAAACAAACATACTGAGACGTGAGTATCGAGGGGATTTTTTTCCTCTTTTTGGTCGGAGACCCATAAAATCGGTAAAATTTAGAGAATATACTAGATATTTCTTGTAAATGCGAAAATAATGTCTAGGGTCCGCTGGTTTTTCTAGTGCAGGTTGGATTACAGGAAACGTGTCACATTTTTGTTGGCCTAAAGGACAATGTAAGTTACCTAATTACAATATTCATAACAATAAATACCGCGCAGTCACATTGTTAGATCAGATTAGGGTACATAAAACATCTCACTTAAGGTAGAACGCGTCTGGAGAAAGATATTCATACTGTCAAACTTTTTCAATATCCTTTTGGCCTACCGTTTTTTGGGGCTCACCTTAGAGCTCTTGAAGTAAATACAGTTTTTACGAGCTTATTTTTGTGTAGATTGGAAGTTTTTATTTCCCCCTTAACATGAGGATTGCCACCATTATGACTATCAAATATCTATGTTTCTTTATTACCAAACTTTGCATGTCACCCCTATTGGTATTCTTGATTTGATAAGAAAATGGTTAAAAAGTTTAATTGAGAAAAGTTTGAGCACATACTACGTTTACATGAATTCTCAATATTACCTTGAGTAGTGCAGTTTTTCGTGCCAACATTTCCAGCAGCAGTGCCGAAATCACCGCAAGCCTCGTTGTTGGTGTTGTCATCGTCCGTCACGGTAATTGAACCGCATGCCTTTGTGTAGCTGGCACAGTTAGCAGCGTCGAGGGTGATCGTAGCTTTGAGATCGATGAAAGATCCATCGTCCGTGATTTCAGTTCCGTCTGGAGCGTTGTCCCCCGTAGCAGTGATCTGTGGTGTTGTCTTGACGGAACCGTCGTCATTGCTGAAATAAACTTGCACATTACTTGGTGATCCACCGCTTCCCGAAGCTGTGTAGGCCAACGTAAACGTGATTTCTACCTCTTCCCCCTCGGTGAACACTCCAGTCGCTGGAGGAGGGTCCGTTACCGTAAAGCTGCTAGCTGCTATGTCATCTAAAACAAAAACAATATTATGGTTATTTGGGACCCATTTCTGGCTTCTATCTGACAGGCTTCTATCTCCAGTAAAACCGTTATATAATGATACGTTTCTCAAATGGATATTCCGTCGTCCAAGAAAGTATTGATGAACAGACACTCAGTCTGTAGTAGAAAGAAGTATGCGTTTTGAAATTCTACATTAGACGTGATAAACAAATCTTAGAATAATATTGTAATGAACAAATGAAACGGTGCATCGATAAATAGATAACAAATTTGTTAATATGTTAATAAAATAGAGTAATTAATTAATTATGTCGACTCTTTCACAAATTGCGGTGCAAAAAAGGTTTAACGATACACCACACATTTTATCGTACTCCTTTTCATGTATTTTTGAATTTATATTTTCCGCTAATTAAATCGCGAATATCAGAAGAGTGCTGTATGTACTCGTACGGTTATAAAATAACAAAATTAGACCATTTGATAATACTGATATTGACAATAATAAACTACTAACAGTAATATATTAATTTCATGTTGAAAATGACACCGTTTCAAAGTGGATTGTTGTAGTTCTTACCTGGTGCACACGTCTTTGTACCAGCTTTGTCTGCGCCTTCACCGAACTCGATACATTTAACGTCGTTGCTGTTGTCGTTATCTGTCACTGTAAGTGACGCACACAGTTGTGTTAACTGTTTACACTTATCGTCCAGAAGGAGCTGAGGGGCAGTCAGACCTGCGTAGGTTTTCGCGCCATCTGGAAGGCTTGACCCGTCGGGAATACCTGTACCAGTTGCCGTTACCGGTGTCGTTGTCACGTCACCTGCGTCATTGCTGAAATACAAAGTGATCGCTGATGGGCTGGCGCCACCACCACTAACTGTGCATTCCAGCGTGAATATTGCGTCAGTGGCAGTTCCTTCAGTAAACCCACTAGTAGTAGGGTCGGGACTCGTTATTGTTAGTGCATCCGCTGATATATCTAATCAAAATAAATGAACATCGATAAGCAGAAAGCTTACTACCATCAATCGACAGTAAGCACCGTGAGAAATTACGACAAGCCAACGGCTCATGAAATACCTTGCGTTTGACGTAAAACCATCTTTCGCTTCGACTTCCTCTATACGTGAGTTTGGAAGGGATAATTGCAAAAACCAATTTTTTTAGTTGAAGTCTCCCTAAACATGATAAAATGGTCCGGTAGGTTGTTGTAAATTTAAACATGCCATTTATTTTCCAATTGACTTTTCTATTTCACGGAGTATGATTATTGATCACTTCATAAACCATTCAAACTGTTGAATGCACAACATGCATACCTACGAAACAAAGGCATGAAGGAAAAACTTTAGTTTCACATTTTCGTATAGTACTCGTCTACGTACCTTGAGTCCTGCATGACGTCACAAGACATACAACCCACAGTACAACCACGCGCAAGATGAACCTGAAACAGATTTACAACAAACCGTAAACCCACAAGTTTTGAAAGTACAGCTCGTCTCTTATGATTCTATGCTCTCTCCCTCTGTCTCTCCCGGCTCATGCACAAACATGAACTTTGTCAATGGAACTGCTGACAGGGGACGACACCTAAAGGTTGAATGATGCCATCCCATCCGTTAACGAAAGAAAGAGCATTCTTTGAAAAAGGGATATCACAGTTCGGGATTTACAACACTGTAACGTAACTATAAATATATAGCTTTGGATAATTTTCTCCATAACTTACTTCATGTTTGTAAGTACGAGGTTCTCGGCGTGCACTCTTGTCAATTCTGGACGCCCGCTGTATGCACACCGTGAAGCAAACAGTCTTTTTATAATAATTGGTTGCTATGGTTTGGGTGTTTGGTAAAAAAGTCAAACGGGTTCTAGAATGTGATTGGTTGTTATACCACGTGACCATGTGATATTCCACATTTAACCATTTTACCGTCCCTCTCCCAAATAAAACCCAACACGATTGGATAAGAACTTTATCTCTTATCACAATAACGCCCAATATTGAAGTACTGTGTAGGAATCTCATTGGTCAATTCGGCTGTTCTAACCATGGTCGAAACCCCGTCTGGTGCACAGATACAACAGAACGCCCTCCTCCAGTCCATGAAATCAACACAGAAAATGGTCTGACTAAAGATCTGATACGAAATGAGTGGGGAACCTATAAGTTATGAACAGTAAAGGTGGCGTCTGCTCGTCCAAGTTAAAACACACTCTCGTTGGCAAGAGAGGGCGTGTTTTTCAGGAGATGATTTCCAACGTTTATCTCTCAATTTACTGAGCCCTCTCTCTCGTGACTTTTCTGAACGTTTTGCCGATCTTTTTACCGTTTTCTTCTTATTTTCTTCTCAACTTACTTGCAACAGATTTTCGAAACGAGAAGGTTTTTTAACGTTAATAGTAGAAGTCAGGGAGACCTATTTCCTTTTATTTTAATTGATGACGCAGAGCAGCTAAATTTGTAAACCATTTCATAAAATGTACAGTTGTTCACATTTTGACAGATGATGTTATATTACCTACGACATCAAGGAGTGAGACTCTCTGCTAAACCACGCCTTTCAAAACGATATTAAAACGTTCAAGGTAACGACGGATTAATTGAATTTATGACCGAAAGCGTTATAAATTGAGTGACAGAGAGTAGACAAATGCTCATAACCATTTTGTTCTGCTTGGTCGTAAATTATTTTGATTGTGAGCTATCGCTTTAAATTTATGAGTGCCACGAGGTTCTTGTGCCTTATATTCGCTTATTCTACAGGTCTCGTTTGGTGGCTAAGGGAAAAATGTCAAAACGGCAAAGCAGCCGCCAATAATCTACATAAATGTGTTTTTTTGTATCAAAAATTGAAATTGCCGGCCAATTCGCGTGATTTACGCTCCTGACAAACGTTGTCAAGTATGATTTTAGTGGAGGTAGCCATTCTGTTAAACATCGTTTGCGATTGCTCGGCTAGAGAGAATTGTCGAAAGATTTTTTCGGGAAAGTGTCAGCAAAAGTTTAAGTCTTTCAATTTTACTTTTGAGGCGCATGCTACCTTAATAGCTGTAGGGCCAACGTATATTTTGAAATCAGTTTTACATAAGTATTAGAAGCCTCTTTGAACTTTTCCCCAGATTCTTTGATATTGCCATTGACACCGTGACATAATATGGCGTCACATAGTACACCTGATAAGGAGCGCGACCACAGAAAAGGGCTGTGGACCAGACAAGATGAGTCATCGTGACATGAAATTGTAGAGGGCGTACTTTCTCAAATGGTCACAAAAGTATCAGAGGAGTTTCAAGTTTGTGCTCTTTGTTTATCTACCTTTTCGCTTCTGCCAGGCACAGTGTGATATAGAGACACGTATTTGAGTCAGGATTATCACCCAGACACTACGGCGACGATATAGATCACTTTAATATGACGAATATAAAAGTAATAAAAGGCAAAAGCGGTGACCATAAACGATAGTGTATTTGCAAGGGTGAGACGAACAAGCCAAAGTATGCGACCCTCACAACCGTTTGTTTACGCCGCTTCACGACAAACAATCGTTTACACGCCTTAGGTAGAATGCGCCTCGGGGACAGATATTCTGACTCCCTGATTTTTACAGTTGTTTCTTATGTGCCTTTTGTGTGTACTCAGTTTGAAGTTCTTTGAGATAATCAAAATTTGAACCTTATTTTTTGAAATAGAAAAAAAAACCATTTTTTTCATACAGTTAACTCAGGGATTGCGACTATTATGAATTTAAAAATACCGATAAATTTAAGGAAATGTGTTTTTCTGGTATCAGATTTTCACGGTTACCCCTGATATTTTTATTTTGAAGGCTGTCAGTGACTGAAAGTTTCCTCGAGAAAGGTTTGAGCAAAAGTTAAAGTCGTTCAATGCCTCCATGATAGACTCAATTCATTCGATGTTGAATCATCGCGTTGCTTTCACGTTACGTGTCATGGAGGCAGGAACATAGAAATACAAATGAAAAGAGATAACTCAGAAAGAGCAGCGGGGCAACGGGACGACGTGACCGTGACACCTGAACAAGGTTGAATAAGACTCGGAGAAGAAAGTGCCGGTGTGAGTGTAAATTGGATGCTCGCGCAGAAGTCCAGGTCCAATAGTGTGCTAACGCCTAGGACGTCAACAATGTCTTCGCTGATTAATTGGCTTACTACAGCTACAGACTAGCGTGCGGGTGGGACTGCCTGAATAACAACCGCTTTTGACCCGACTTTCGGACGCGAAAAATTCCACGCGAAATTCGAAAATAAAAGCCGTCAAACAAACACATTTCAATCTTATCGCACAGTCACCCTTATGAAAATCTTGTCAAATATCTGAGATGTATTGGTTTACAAATTGAAATAATCATGTTGCTCCCAATCTAATCCGTATTTAAAGAAAATACTAACAATGCTGCATGTCGCTAGGGTGTTCGTATTTTTAAATGTTCACTGAGCCAGGGACACCTAGGTCCAAACACAGTAATCTCGTAAATATGCCACCGTGGGCATTGCCAATTGCCCTGTACCCCGTATTAAAGCTACGAATTGTAAAGCTACGGATTGTGACATTCCTATCGTCTGTAGTACCGTCACTTCCTCTATTGTCCTCTGCGAGAGTACCGTGACTTCCGGTCCTGCTCACATTCTGGCCTGGTTGTTACAATCTGGCCAGTGGTGGGAGCACGTTCAGGCTTACCTCAGTTGTTAGTCACATACACCAGCAAGGCTTGTAAGAAGAAAGAATGGAGTGGGTATGGGTAGCCCGTCATTTGAAGCTAAGTTTTAATAATCAGGTCGTCTTGTTCTGACATCAGAAGCCACTGCTCGTTTGTCAGAGCTCCATGGCTGTGTGTACATATCCAATTGTCAGTATACTTGACAATGAAAACAACGAGGTCAAATGTTTGTTAATAAAATTTTTTTATTGTGTATTTACTTGTGTCCAGCGTATAGATTATGTTGTCTATAAATCTATGGATGTTCCTCGTTCACATAGAAAATTGCTTTTTTATTAACGAGGCGAAAACTCCGAAACTTTTGTGGACGCAGGAAATACTCGGTTGCCAAAGTATTTTAACGCTCCAGCGCCTTATTTGACCGTTGGCTGCGCTATGCTATCAATCAAGGGATTTAGCTCATGTCATATAGCTGTGACCGGCCGGCTTTATTGAGTAAACTGATATGACGAGGTTTCTTGGATTCCTAAATATTCATATGCAATGAAAGGGCCGGCAACACTCCCATTTTTTTATGTCCGCAAAACGCACTCTGATGCATAAAATCTGTCGTAACTGCACACTCTATAGCTTTAACTTTGATCCCAAATGATTGATCCACGTGATTATGTGCCAAGGGATCGTGTCGCAGTCGCTTGCCAACAAAAGTCGCGCGACTCGATTGTCAGCGAAAGCCCCATCGTACATGCTTCAGTGGCGATCACAGGGCGTTCACCTATCATTGGCTCGTCGAATGTCTGCATCGGACAGATGACATATTTTCGCTTTGCGTTACAATTGATCAAATTCCCGACAATGTCAAGTAATAGCATTGATACCATTCGTACAACAAGGCAAAAAAAAAGAAATGTTTCTGGTCAGGTCTTTTTTTAAAAAACGGTGCGGCGACGCGAATTTTATTTTTTTTTATATTTATTTTTCCCCCAAGGGAGGGAGGAGGGTCATTCTTATAGTTTTATCAATATAGTCACATTTATACTGTTCACGCAGTCACTGATCATGCCCCCCCCCCCCAACAAGAATTTTCTCTTTCTCTTCAGCCATTTTTGTTTGGTGTCAGCCGCGGCCGCCGGCCACAAACAGAAAAAAAAGGGGTGACGCTTTGTTGTTCAAGTGACGCGCGCGCTGACCAGAAACATTTCTTTTCTTTTCTTGGGCCTAATCCCTTGCAATGCAGTCAACAAACTTAGTCGTGTTTGATTGTTCTTGTATCAAATCAGCGACACCAAAAATTTAATGTATAGTGTAATTGATATCGTGATATTATCGGCATTGCATACATTCTCACGAGCGAAAGCAATAATTTCCGCTCCGCTGACCTACGCAAAAATTTTAAAGGGTAGCGCTTAGCTGTTGCCGTAAAAAGGCGCGTGGTTTACGACGATGCATTGCATACCGAACCTTGTTGAGGAACTCATCCATTGGCAGCATTGGACAGCAAGCCTGACTAGCAAGGTACTTATGATATTAAATTGTAGAGGGCGTACTTTCTCAAAATTTCTCTAAATCGACTTTGTATACAAATTACTCAATTAAAACACTTTAAAGCACCATTCTCCGCAACCAGGCAGCATTCGACCACACGTTTCAATTTAAAACTGTATTGTTGTTAACTTTCTTGGAAAAGGGTGTTTTTTTGTTGTTAACTGAGACTATTTGGGTTGTTCCAGGGGAGTGCTGAGTATATTATGACGGCGTGGCGCAACACACAAGCAAGGGCGCCCTGTAAATCGTTCTTATTTACACTTTGAATATGCGAGGAATCCGTAAAGGATAAGCGAATTTCGAGAAATAGTGATTTTATGTTTACATAATTCGCAAGATCATTCGAGCAGTGACCTTCACGTAAATATCTTTCAGAGGTATTATGCAAAGTCACCTTTAATTTGACCGTAGCATTATCTAGAATTGGTCGTAAGAGGCGCTATTCTTCGCATTAGGTATAGCTATTCCTTGTCGGTTACAATGGTACATGCAATAATCATAATAATCTTCGCTGATCATATAGTATAGAAATAACGGGCGACGCGCTGACCATTAACGTTTATTTATGGGCAAGGGCGAGAGGAGAGCCAAAAATTAAGCCTCGCCCGTTAATTTGGCTTTCCTCGAGCCCGCGCCCATAAATAAACGTTAATGGTCAGAGCGGAGTCTGTTATTTCCATTATATTATCAGCAAACCCAAGAAAACCGTCAAAATTTCCCAAAATTTCAGGAGCGAACGACAACTGGGCCCCAGAAACTGAGCAATACGCAATGCACTGTCACGCGCGCTGTAAAAAAAAATGGCAAATCTGGAGATGCTTTCAGAAAAAAGTATCTCAACTTGACCTAAAAGTTCTCCATTTTATTTTGTAATTGATTATGATTTATGTTTGAGCTGTAAAGTTACGATACTTTGATTTGTTAATCTTATTATTCATATTCACGGGCATGTAAACAAACCATTTCTGTGTATTTGTGGTCAGTCACATGGTTCAACTCGACCAATCAAAATGCGACGGGCAGGGCATGGTAATATAATACTGATTTAACGTCTCTCTGGCTTCGCCTGACACTATTTGTCGTGATCTTTTTCTGTCTCTGCGTCTTCGTCTCCCTTACATTCTCTTCCTCTGTCTCTTTCTACCTCTGCCTGTTCCCCTGCCTCTTCCTCTGTCTTTTTCTGTCTTTGCCTCTTTGTCTGTCTGTCTGTCTGTCTTTCTGTCTGTCTCTGTCTGTTTGTTTATCTGTCTATCTAAATTCGATGAAAAACGTCAGTAAAATAAGGGGGTGCAAGGCCATTCAATCATTTTAATGTCAATAATTCAGTGAAATATAGACTATACGTAGGTCAATCGGCAACTAGTGCAAAGTCAAAAAGATAGTTCGTGAGAGAACACACATGTCAACCCCTAAAATTACTCTTCCAGCCCTCTTCTGGAGTTTGTAAATATGGTGAAGATTTGACTTCGAAGTATTGCCCCAAACAGTGCAACAATAATCAATCAAAGAAAGGAACAGTGCATTGTACACAACCAAAAGAGTACTCGTAGTGGCAAATGGACGTAGTTTTCGAAGGATACCAATTCTGATAAAAAGTTTCTTACACAGATTATCAACGTGAACATCCCAACTAAAAGTAGAATCAATTGAAACGCCTAAGAAGATGATGTGAGAAGAGACATTAGAGATAATTGTTTCTTGTATTGTGACACAAATAGAGGCCTCAGTGTTAGTAACATGTCTAACTTTAGGACAAGAAGCAATAACCATACTTTTAGGTTTCTCCGTGTTGACTGCCATAACATTATTAGAAACCCACGATGAGATTGGGACAACATTACCGTTCATACGAGAAATAATTACAGGTAAATTGTCAACTCTTTAACTTTAGATAATCTAGTATACATTGGCCATTGTACAATTTGCAGAATAAAATTTCTCAGAAAACCAATACCAAAAACAGAACTGTGAATGAATATTTTAATTACTTTTCAAGTTTTAAATCGAATCATGGAAAAGCTGCGGTGGCATTGCAATCGCAATTATTGCGATAATTATCATGTGCAGGGAGAAGGCGCTGTCCAACAAAAAAGATGATACGGCTGGTAGCATGGATGTGTTTGGCCAAAGTCCCTCCATCACATTGTGGTTTGGTGACTAGTCAAGATACATCCAGTTCAGTGGAAGCTCGTGTGCACATGTGTAAATACAACGACGTTGTCATGGCAAAAAACACGCAGAAAATTCTTATTGATTTCCAATATCTCTTCAAAAATTCCATTATTATGAAAAAGGGAGGGGCGCACTAATTTTTTTACTTTCAAGGAGATAAGAGCTACCCAGACTCGGTCATCGGGTCAAAACATGCGTTTGTACAGAATTCCCATGGACTTGTTCTTGTCGCATTGACGAAAGTCCAAGTTTCTGTAGTTTTATAATAGTTGTCTTTGGTTAATTAGGGTCTTTTGACCTTGGACTTTGAACAGTGCGAATGAATGTATATCTCAAAGTCGGACAATTTGATTACGTCGATAGGGTTCCCAACGCGATTTTAACCGTTGGGCAAAATGGTTTGATATGAGAATTCGTATATAAGGGGGGGTTATACAACGAATCTTCGCAAACAAGTTACAAATGTGGATTTTTTGTGGCTTTTGCAGTAAGTCCAACCAGAGACCCTATAGACCCACAGAAAAGAGATTTCACAAGTTTTTATGGTAATATAACACTTATTTAAAAATCTGAAGGAAACGGTTCAATATCTCCAAGCAGGGCCGACGATAGACCGATAGTTATCTCATTTATCGGGGATGACTTTAGGGGACGCTGCACCCAACACAGCGTATTTTGCTCAAGAATAACGTTTTTGCAAATAATTTGTTAACCCAAGACTAAAATGCTGGTTGTCATAAGTTGCGTGATAAATATATGTTAATTTATGCAAAT
>LD367497.1:127659-138936 GCA_001465055.1 Ptychodera flava | reverse complement strand
ATATTTTAGCTGTATATTCGGTCGTGTATCTTTTATGCTTCGTAAGTACGTCAAATATCTTTGAATTTAATGTCCCGTACATTTAATGCTGAAATTTATTGCTTGTGAGCGAAAATCAATTAATCAATGTATGTCTGATATAGAGAAGAGGTGAGACTTTGCTCATAATTCATCTTCAAATTTACCGGAGGCAGCGTAAATAAACAGGTACAAGTAAACAGGCAAACTGGTACACTGCCAAGACATCGATGAAAGATAATGATAGGTTACACTATATCTTTCTGCCATATTTGTTTTTTTGAGGCAAACGAAATTACTATTGATTGAATTCTTAATCATCAATTGGGACCCAACAAAAAATTGGGAATAATGATGTCCTCAGGCCGGTAGGTTTCAATAAATTGTAAAGTTTTTTTTTTGTTTTCAAATACCCTTTTGTTGGCAGAGTACGGCCAACACGAATTGAACCAACTCGGGATAAGTTGATATCGTATTAATTTTGGTTTAATCAGCAAATGTAAGCTTATCTACTGTTCATTTTTGCTATTCCTTGTTTTGTATGAGTTGAGGTATATGGCAAATAATTTTTTTATAAATTAGTGAACAATTAATATATGCAATTATCTCAGATTAATTCCAATCCTGTTTGTCGTGAAAACAATAGTTTGCTCTCCTACATTTTGATGTGATGTAACACGATTGTTCAGAGTTCCGATTTCAGTTTATTGCGTTTCAAGGCCTTTGGTCTAAATGCAAGTGGGATTACAAAAGTATTTTACAGAATAAACAGAGAAATCTAAGGAACAAAAACAAAGTAGTATATGCGTACACATACAAAATATCCATCTTAGCCATATAGAATGTATGACCATGGAATATTATAAAGTTATGGGTGGCATTATTGAATAAAGTGACCATAATGTTTTACTGGATGGGCTATATTTATTTATTGACGCACTACGACTCAGATACCCATAATTGGTAGAGTACTTACCGAATTCTTTGCATTGACATCTGCACCATGTTTAATCAGCACTTCAGCGACGTCTGCATGACCTTCCCCACAAGCCTCATGCAATGAAGTAGATTCTCGCTAGAATGAACATTAAAATGATGTTAACACGGTAAGTTTAACAATAAGAAATAAATGATTTAGGCGTGGTAAAAGATATAAACTGACACAATTTCTGAACATTAAATGGACATAAAAATCACAGTACTTAATCAAAGAATATACTTTCATGAGTGGAAATTTTACAAAAATAAACTTGAATTGCATAATAAACTTGTATCTCAGAAGAGGAGCCAGTATCGTCAACGAGTCAATAATTGTTGTCATTTACAACAAGATTTCAGGGAAAAACCCAACAATTAACAGAGTGTTTGCTTTAGTTCATCATTGACATAACACAAATCCAAACCCGTCTTTAAGTACAGTTAATGTAATCTGTGATCAAATAAATGTAACCTTGTGCCAAAGAATCTATCGGCCGTTGTTCACTTATATTCTTTTATATCAGGATTGACACAAGTGTATCGCAAAATTGTCGCTCGGCTAATATTTTGTTTGTATGTTTCTTCGTGTATATGTTATACTCAGAAAGTAAGTCAAATAACCTTGACTTTAATGTCTCATACACTCAGTGCATTAATGTATTGCTTGTTAGCGCAAATCAATTAATAAATGTATGTCTGATGTAGAGAATAGGTGAGAGTTTTGCTCATAAATAACCTTCATATTTTCAAGAGGCAGTGTGAACAGACAGTTACACTGCCAATACCCTTTTTCCTTTGTGAGTATATCTGTGATAACCATAGTTTGTTCTACTACATTTGGATATGTTGTAACACGATTGTATGATCATGGAAGATTATAAAGTCATTGCCTGGCATAATTGAATAAAGCAACTATAACGGTTCAATGGGTGAGAGCTATATTTACTGGTTGAAGCACTACGATTCAGAATCCCATATTGGGTAGTGTGTATCACGTACTTACCGAATTCTGAGCATCGACATCTGCACCATGTTTAATCAGGACTTCAGCCACGTCTGCATGACCTCCTCCACAAGCCACATGCAATGCTGTTGATTTTTGCTAGAATACACAATGTTAATGAAGTTAACTCGGTAGTTTATCAATCAGAAAAAAATATAAGTTTGGCGTGGTAAAAGGCACAAACTGGCACTATTTCTGAACATATGAAGAACTTTCAAGTCACAGCTACTTAAAGGGACATTATTTGTAACTTTTGACCATTTTTTACCCCGGAAAATTCCATGCTGGAGGCTTATATTTGTTGCAAAATGTTGTTTTACGAAGAAACAAAGATGATTAGTTATGTTATAGCCACATAAAACTGCTAATTTTTGTTCAAACGTGTTGCCCTTGCGAGCTCGTTTGTTGACGTCTGGCATGCTCAGCGTACAGGGGAGAACGCAGATATGGTGACGCCGCGATCACGCGAGATGTACAAGTTCACGTTTATTGCGGGATCAAAACAACATTGCGTCGTGGATTGCCAGACATCTGGCTACGCAACGTGCTCGGACAATGGACTACGACGTAAGTACCGGGCATAAGTAATGAATGTTTATTTTGAAATTGCTGTAAATGGCTCGCGCAGGTGCAGAAGAATGCCTACGTTGGAATGCTCGTGTCAACAGAGTTTGTATTTCTGTCCGGACAAAAATTGAAATTTTCGTTGTAAAATCACATGTTATTGAGTTGTTGGGCACGTAATGTTTCCGAATAATATGCGATTCTCTGTTATTTGACAGGCTATTCAACATGAGCCAGTGATCATTTCAATCAAAACTAACGGAAAAATCGCCAGAAGATACAGCTAATGGAACTTTAACAAGTAGTGTAATTTCATGAGTGGAACTTTTACAAAACACAAGGCTTCAATTGCATACTTAATTACAAAAGTTATAAGTAACTTCATGAGTAACCAGTACCGTTAACGAGTGAAAAAATGTTTTCATGTAAAACAATAGTTCAGAAAAAAAAATGAGTTTTTGCGTTAGTCCATCAACGACATAACACAACTCAAAACCCGTCTTCGAGTACAACTAATGTAATCCAAGATCAAGTAAATACAACCTAATGCCGACGAATCTATCGGCCCTTGGTCATTGCTATCTGCATATCAGGTTGGATTCAAGTGTAAAGCAAAAATGTCGCTCGGCTAAAATTTTAGCTGTATGTCTGTTCGTGTATCTGTTAGCTTAGTATTATTTCAAATGTCTTGGAATTAAATGTCTCGTACATTCGATGCTTACATTCATTGCTTGTGAGCGAAAATCAATATCAATGTATGTCTATTATAAAGAATATGTAAGAGTTTGCTTATAATTCATCTTCAATTCTACCGGAGGCTGTGTATATAAACAGGTACACTGCCAAGACGTCGATGAAAGATAATGGTAGGTTACACTAAATCTTTCTGCTATTTTGTTTTTTTCCGAAGCACACTCTTTTAATATAGACTGAATTGCTAACCATCAACGGGGACCAAATACGAATTAGGAATAATTATGTACTAAGACGGGTGTTCGTATCAGTTTTCAATACATTGAAAAGTTTTTTGTGTTCGAAGACCCGTTTTGCTTTCAGAGCCCAGCCGTGAAAACCAAAGTTTGCTCTGCTACATTTTGACGTGCTGTAACACGATTTTATAACTATAGAACATTATAAGTCAGGGCGTGGCATTATTGATGAAAGCGACTATAACGTTTCTGTGTGTAGGAGCTATATTTATTTTTTGAAGGACTGCGATTTAGATATCCATACTAAATACTGTGTCACATTTTCTTACCCAATCCTTAGCATTGACATCTGTACGATGTTTAATCAGCACTTCAGTGACGTCTGCATGACCTCCAGAAGCCGCATGCAATGCTGTGGATTCTTGCTAGAATGCACAATGAAAACGATGTTAACACTGTAATTTGTCAATTAGCAATGAATCACTTTGGCGTGGAAAGAGGCACACTGGCACTGTTTCAGTTCTGAACATAAATATCACAGTTATTAATCAAGGAAAACGTATACTGAATCGGAGACTTACTACAGGTAACTGTGAAGACAAACGAGTCAATCATTGTCATTTAAAGCTTTAAACAACAAACCTAAACAGTTTTTGCTACTGCAGACTGCAGTGATGACATAACACAACTCCAAACCCGTATTTGAGTGCGCTTAATGTACTCCATCATTAGATAAATGTAACCTTATGACGACGAATCTAATTGACTTTGTTGCATTTTATCTGTTATTAACAGGCTGGGAACAAGTGTATGTATATGTTTGTTAGAGTATCTGTTACGCTCAGTAAGTATTTCAAATACGTTGGCATTAGACATCTCGTGCGGTCAATGTTTGCGAGAGGTGTGCTCTCGCCCTTTCCCATAGGCTCTCTTTAGTCAAAGATTTTGTTATAGGCTACGAAAACAATTATCTGTTTACTGAGTGAGATTGTTTGAAGCTTGGGTAGGTATATGTCGGCAGATTTTTCCCTCTTTTTTACTTTGTTTTTAGTTTCCATCTGCAAAATGCCTTTTGCACTGAATTTGTAGTCATAGCAGTGATACCTTACTCATTGCTTAGAATGATTAACATGTTTTCTTATTCATGTATTTTCCCTTACGAACATGCAGCATGTATTAATAATCCTAAGCATTGAAACATTTCTGACATTTTCAAAAGCGCTATTTCACTACAAATGTCAAAGGCAGAGAATGCATTTACAATTAAAGTAACATATAAGGCCTATCAACAGACAAAAATACCATGCAGTGGTGTCTCTAAATACATGAAAGTTGCAATATAATTAAATTTATTGATTGTGAGCATAAATCAAACGATGTTTGTCTGATATAAAGAACAGCTTAGAGTTTGCTCATAATTCTTGAAATTTTCCGAAAGCAGTGTGAATAGACAGCTTTAATGCCAATACGTAGATGAAACGTGAGTGACACCAAATTTCCGGCTTTTATTTGTTTTTAGAAGCAGGCGCTATTACTGTAGCGTGTAATGCTAACCAACCGACAGGGACTCCATACAATTTAGGAATAATCACCATGCCAAAAGAGGTGAATCCACAAAGGATTGTAAAATTTTGTTATGATCAAATACCCTTTTGCTTGCAGTGCACAGCCGTGATAACCATAGTTTGCTCTGCTACATGTCGTGTTGTAACACGATTGTATGACCATGGAAGAATATGAAGTCATGGCGTGGCATTATTCAATTAAGTGACTAAGGGATAAATGGGTAATAGCTACATTTATTTGTTGAAGCACTACGATTCAGATATCGTTATTGGGTACTGTGTCACACATACTCACCGAATTCTTAGCATTGACATTTGCACCATGTTTAATCAGCAATTCAGCGACGTCTGCATGACCTCCTCCAGAAGCCGCATGCAATGAAGGTGATTCTTGCTGGAATGAACATTGAAAACGATGTTAACTCGGTCATTTATCAATCAAAAGTAAATTATTTGGACGTGGTAAAAGGCATAAACTGGCATAGTTTCTGATCATAAAGGGAACATAAAAGTCACATTACTTAATCAAAGAGTGTACTTTCATGAGTCGAAAGTATACAAAACATGCGGCTTGAATTGCATACTGAATTCCAAAGTTATAATTAACTGTGATGAAATACCAGTATCACTAACTAGTGAATCATTTTTGTCTTTTACAACAAGGTTTCAGAAAAGAAAAACAAGTAAAAGAGTTTTGCATTAGTCAATCGATGACATAATGAAACTCCAAACCCCGTGTTCGCGTACGCTGACTGTAATCCACGATCGAGTAACTGTTACCTCCTGCCGACGAATCTATTGACCCTTGTTCATTTATAGCAGTTTCATTATGTTGGACTCAAGTGTACTGCAAAACTGTCACTCGGCTAATATTTTATGTGCATGTTTGTTCTTGTGTGTGTTATTCTCGGTAAGTATTTCAAATAAGGTGCAATTAAATGTATTGTTTGAGATAAGTGTCCTCTAAGGCCCTCTTTATATTACTGATATTTTAATAATCGACGAAAAAATATCTGTTCAATGGCAACATCGTTTCAAGCTTGAAAGGTTCCACTTGGTAAGTACTTCACATACCTTGGAATTATATATCTCGTATATCCAATTCTTCAATTTATTGCATCTGAACGTAAATCAATAAATCAATGTATGTCTGACATAGAAATAGCTTAGAGCTTGCTTATAATTCATCTTCAAATTTTCCTGAATCAGTGGAAATAAACAGATCACACGAACTTACTGAATTCTCCGCATTGACATCTGCACCATGTCCGATCAGCACTTCAGCGACGTCTACATGACCTCCTCTCGAAGCCGCGTGCAATGCTGTGGAATCTCGCTACAATAAATAAGTCATCGTTGATGACACAGTCCCTACTTGTTAACGGGTACTTTCATTACAAGTCCTTGGAGAGAATAGAATCCTGTTCATAAATTGGGTCTGTGATTAAAGATGAGTTCCATGGTGGTGAAAACGTAAAACCAATGTTGGCTACCACCGTGATTACAAAAGTTCATGAAATAAGCCAATGAGTAATTAATCGACAGGATGTTGCCACACATTTATACATTCTATTATAACACTGACAGATTATCATGTGTACCACATTTCATGAGCGATACGACAAAGTATCAATGAATTGTATTACAGCGCCGTTAGATCAACATCTGTACAAAGTTTAGGCAAATCACTCTAATTAGAAAGTTAATTAAATATGTAAATTAATAAATAATTAACATGACACTGCATAGAGTCTCTATTAAATGTTAAAGCAATGTGAACTCAATATCTATAGCAAATTTCATGAAATTTGATGAACTGTTTCTCGCCATATTAGCCAAATTACGAAAATTTATTAAATATTCAAATCAGCAGTTATTCAACATGATACTACTTTTTATCTTTGCATTTTATAACACTACTGGAAGATCAACATCTGTACCACGTTTCAAAATATTTGATGCAGCATTTCTTGACATATCACACTAATTATGTAAGTTAATCATGTATGCAAATTAGCAATTAATTGGCATGATCTACTTAATGTCTTCGCACAGTATTACAGTACTGAAAGATCAACATCTGAACCAAGTTTCATCAAATTTGATGCAGTATTTCTGGACATAGCCCACTAATTAGGAAAGTTCATTAAATATGATAATTAGCAATTAATTTGAATGACACTGATAAATGTCTCCATTAAAAATGTTAAAGCAATCAACATCTGTACCACATTTCATGAAATCTGATAACCATTTCGTGACATATCAGCCAAGTTACGAAATTTCATTAAATATGCATATCAGCAATTAATTGACATGATATTACTACATATCTATACACGCCATTACACCACCAAAAAGATCAAAATCTTTGCCACGTTTCATCAAATTTGATATAGCATTTCGAGACATATCACACTAAGTACGAAAGTGCAAATAAGCAATTAATTGCCATGATACTGCTTAATAGACCTTTTTCATAAGTCTAGCGCCCTCCTGTGGCCACTGTGAATTTGAAGTCAAAGTGACGCCACTGGAGAAAACCCTCGGCAGCCCTTGCCGGGTCTATGCCTTTACACAGTATTAAAGTACTGAGAGATTAACATATGTACAATGTTTCGTCGAATTGGATGCTCTGGTTCTGGAGAAAGCCTACTTTTTTAGGAAAGTTCATGAAATATGCAAATTAGCAATTAATTCCTATGACACTGCTGAATGTCTTTGCACACTATTATGAGATTGTGTGCTAAAGATCTGAACCAAGGTTTATCAAATCTGCTGCCGTATTTCTAGACATCACCTTAATTACGAAAATTGATGAAATATACAAATAAGCAATTAATTGATGCAATACTGACAGTGTGCTCTCGGAGCTCTGTGATGAACATCTTTACAAAATTTCATCAAATTTAGTGCAGTCGCTTTAGAAACAGAACTCTTTTTTAAAATGTCATTGTCATTGACAGAGTCCTCGCTTTTCTAATAAATTTTCCGTCACACGGCCATATAAGATTGGATCGCAAAACAAATCGACGTGCATATGTAGGACATAAGGAGTAATCCTTGTACCAAGTTTGAATGAAATCGCTCCAGCTGTCTCTGAGATAACTGCGTGAACGGCGCACGCACGCACGCACAGACGCACGAACGCACAGACGCACGCACGCAGACATGACCAAATCTATGAATCCCCCCGGACGGTATCAGTGGGGATTAACAATGGAAACGATGTTAACATTTAATTTATAATTTATCAATCAGAAATGATGAAGTCACAGAGCCTACGAAATGAACTTCACCAAAGTCAAGAAGAAACTATGAGTCCATCGGATGAAAACAAACACATTAGAGATGGCATGGGGACATTATTACTTGAACTTGGTAATATAAAAGGGCGGATGAAACGTGATAAAATTTTATTCTATGGTATAGATGTGTCAGCATTGATAATGTGCAGCTTTTCTGATATACAAAGATTACATCGCTTGCTTACTTTAGAGTAGCTCGATCCTTTGTCAATAATTGACTGCAAAATGTCAAAGACTTGGACCTTACTTTCTAAGTTCCATACAAACTTTGACAAATCCGTATTGTTCTTATATTTCTCTTTACGGAACGATAACATGTGGTTAGTGTAGTCCCTCTTAAAGGTGTTATCATGACGTTATCGTAACATATCAGACGTGATATTAAAGGTGTACAGTCACCTGTAATCTAAGTATGCCCATATATGGTCATAGGGGCATTCCTTTGTATTCAAAATGCCCATGTGAGGGCGCAGTTTTAAAGAGCGGCCACCCGCTTAAAATCTGTGATTGGTTAGATTTTCTCTTTCCATGGTAACTGTGGCAAAATTTGGACAGGTGACAGTATACCTTTAACGATAAACGTCGAGATAAGCACGACAAACGTCATCGGTTTTGGAGTAGTCTCGCACTGCATTTGCAATTCGATGGTAAACAGTGTGATCTAACAAAATTGCTACTGCTCTCCGCCTGCGATGCGATGTCGCTGACGTAAAAATTTAAAGGGCTTTGAGGAACAAGGATATTTCGGTTTGCTAAATACGGAAATAACATGTTGAGTCTTGTATTTGTAATGTTTTCCCACAGCTTTTCTCTGAAAGTTCTCGTATTTTTTTGACAAGCTCTAGCAAGCATTCTGCTGTTCGCACGGCACGGTCTACCTCCGAACAGGCAGTGAGCACGTGGCTTGACAGCTATGTCAAGCGCGCGAAGCCCGTTGACATGGCAACTCTTCGTGTTTACAAACAAAATGGTGGCCCCTCTCCGTGCCGTACGACAATTGAGTGCGATTGAAATCAGGAGAGATTTAAAGCAGAGGACATTTTTGATCGGTTACAACAGTTACTGTAATGGTATATTGCACCTGAAAACGTTCCTCATGTACGATGATTTTTGGACTCGTGCTGTCTCTCTTCTTGGGGTTCATTGCGACATGGGGGACTTGCAAAGATGTCGCGCGTGATGTTGAATTCTTTTTAAAGTTTATGAATGAAGCCTGTTCACACAAATATTTCAATTTTATGCGCAAGGCGTAATAAAGTAAAGCCTCATAATTTAAGGTTTTTCGTACTACTAGTAAAATTCTGGACATGGGTATATGATAAATCGGTTATTATAGAAATAATGGGCGACGCGCGGGCTCGAGGAAACCCCGTCAAGCCTCACACGTTATTTTTTGGCTTTCTTCTAGCTCTTGCCCATAAACAAACGTTAATGGTCAGAGCGGAGTCTGTTATTTCCATTATATTATCAACGAACCCCCAAAACCGTCAAAATTTACGAAAATTTCCCACGCGAACGACAACGGGGCCCCAGAACTTGTCAGTGAGTAGTGCGCGCACTGTAAGGGTTTGGTTACATTATAGGAAAAAGTCGGCCATTTTTCATTACCTTTGTTTGATGCAAGATACTTCTTATATTGTTTGACATGTTGAAAACTACTGAATAAATGGGTGACCATGCATATATTCGACCCGGTTTTAGACAAATCAAATGAAATCATCGCGAAAATGAATTAATGGCCATCACCATTATTCTGTTTTCGCAATGGTTTCATGTATTGTGTCTAAAATCGGGGTGAAATATATGAATGGTCGCCCATTCATTATCTTTCAACATGTCAAACAATATATGTAGTATCTCGTATCAAACAAAATTTATGAAAAACGGTAGACGCTGTCCCTATAAACATAAAATTTAGTGAAATGCATTGATGTATTTGTATACCATCTGACCTATAAAATGTCATATTTCAGCACATTGATAGGCATACATGAAACTTACACATCTCTACAACGTAGAAGGAGAGAATAATAATGACAGCTAATTCTAATAAAGGCAGCTAACGTCTCTAATATTTGTTACCATGATTAAACGAATGTGACTAAATGCTTGCATGAACGTAATTATCTAACGAATATCAACAACAGACTGTGACCTATTTATGTCAAGGAGAGCGATGACCATTGTCGAAAATTTACCCTGTAATGCATAAGACAAAGTTTTTCTTTCTTTCTTTCTTTCTTTCTTTCTTTTTTTCTTTCATTCTATGTATTTCTAGAAAACCATGTTTATAAGATTTTAATTATATATTGTTAATGGCACAGCTGAGCTTTCAAGTCTGACAGATTCATTGTACAATGTAGTAGTTTATGCGAAAAAAATGCGTACTCGTAAAAACACATGCAAAGTTCAATGAACTCTTTACATGGTACATGGTAAAGGCGTAAAATGGCGAGAAAACACTGTGAAATGTGCTTACCTGGGAATCCATAGGATTGCTAGCAGCGATGCTTATAGATAATGCCAGGAGATCACCAAAGTCCGTTATTGGCGTGCACCTTCTCAGTCTGTCAAAACAAATGTGACGTTACTCGAGGGGTCTCGCGATCAAAGATAGGTATACTACGGATAAATTGTTAACTTCTGGTCTCGTATTTTCAATACATACACCAAAAAGCAAATCGTCAGGGGTAAAATAACATCTCTTTCCCTTTAGATAAGTTATCTTTGCGGGAAACATTGAACAGTATAGATAATTCAAATCTGAAACAATGCTATGTATACGCACCAGGAAACAGAAAAGTACAAAAAAAACATAAATACTTTATGTGAACCTGAAACATTCGTGATAAGTAGTGTGATTTATAATACAGATACAACTTTTTTGATATCCCGTCGTAATATTTTAATGG
>LD367497.1:101225-117498 GCA_001465055.1 Ptychodera flava | reverse complement strand
GTCGTGTTCTTCGGTTCAACACTAAAATATCGCCTTCTTTGACATGTTGAAACAAGAAATGGCATCATTCGTTCGTGACTGCTGCCCGTTGCGTTGAGGTGCGGAGAGCAGTGAATAGCATGGATAGGCCAGCAGCACTTCTCAGCGTGGTTGGGTTCCTTTACGCGATAAAACCATTTGTCGATTCGAAATGGCAAGTTCGGCGATGATGTAATTTTTCGAGTTAATGTAATTGTTTTTGTATTTTGTTTTGGTTTATGTTCCTATAAAGTCTTGCCAAACTTTAAAATTGCGTCAAACAAAAATTGGAAATATTTAAAAAGGATCATATGGACACGAATTTTGACTGTAAATTATTGCATACTTTACAATAGAGATGGCTTTTGACCCATCATCTGATCATCGCTACATGCATGCCGCGAATGTCTGCTCAAAAAGGGTCCGTGGTCTGTTTTTTCGAATGTAATGTAGAAAAAATCGACGTGTGTTACGCGCAAGTTTCCCGATCGGTCCGAGGAGAGGTCTAGGTCGGTGTATTTTTTCGCGCATAATTTAGGGGGAATACAAGTTCGTGCGGGGGATGTCGCCCGATCGACTGTCAAGTTGAATGACATCGCAACCATTTCCAAAATAAAGCGACACTGAAACCTTTGGTGAGGTACTGGGACGTAATCTTTATTCACTTTGATTACGTTGAGATGCACTGAGGACGGTGCATAATATTTATTTATTTCACATTAAAGGATTTCCCATTTACATACTCAAACAGGGGTAAAGACTCCTATAAGGTTGTAAGCTACCATTGGGTCCTACATAAAGTATAAAATATTAAAGTTTTAAACGTGAAAATTAATATAAAAAATCTATAAAAAAATAAAATCAGTACAAGTAAAATGTTAGAGCGGTAACTACAGATAGAAACAGACATAAAAAAAACCTGCTGAAATGCGAATAGTCTATCTGCTTACATTGTCTCTGATGTAAGAGTTCAACTGGGATTTTAAATTATTCATGTTCGTACTGCATTTAAACACATCAGGCAGAGAATTCCAAGCTCGAGCTGCACGCATGGCAAAAGTCCTTTGACCCGTTTCAGTACGACATCGAGGCAGTAATAATTTACAAGTTGAGGCTCCTCGTGTCTGATAAACATGAACGTCATTCAGCGTCATAATTTTTTCGATGAGATAACTTGGAGCAGAATTGCTGAAACATTTATACACCATAATACAAGTAAAGTAAAAAATACGTTGTCTAACAGATAGCACATTGAACCTTTCAAAAAGGACTTCAGTTGGGGTATCAAAATCAGCATTAAGTATCACTCTTAAGGTGAAGTACTACGAATAACGTCAAAATTAGATTGTGGTGTCATTTTCTTGAAATTTTGCACAAATAATCTTGAAAGTTGTGCAAGTGCAAAAATGAAATAAAAAATGGGGGTCACCGCGCTCGTTTCCATGGAAACGGACGTTAAAATGGCGTCGTTAGAAATAAATAAAAATGATATAATTCACTTAAACTAAAGAAAGCAATTATAAAACGCTTAGCAAATGAGTTAATTTTAATAAATACCAAGACTTAAGATTTATATCTATCGAATGTATAGCTTTCATGATTTTTGTTAAGAAATTTTAACATAAGTATCGATTAGAAAATGACGATATCGAAATTATATCACTACATAATTTTCGAACTTTCTTCCTGTCGCTTTGAATGGTGTCATTTTGACCTTTTCTGCATTTTCAGACATCCCATTCGAATCAAGTATATTTGTTTCAATTGCCAAACACTTATAAGAGCACAGATTTAGTCAGTTAAGAGTTTTAAATTAATATTGATTGTGTTCTCCTTGACTCCGATGTATTGTGAATCAACATTTTCGGCGAAATTTCAAAATCAAATTTCTTGTACACACATGCACTTGTAACCACTCTATTCTAATCAAGTACATTTCTGTCAATTATCAAACGTCTATAGATGCACAAGTATAGTAAGTTTTATATTTGAAAAAAAAATAATATTAAAAGTTTTGCCATAGACTCCCATGTACTTTGTATGAATATTTTCTGTGAAATTACAAAATCATATTTCTCGTACACATATGCACTTGTAACTTCCATATCCTAATCAAGTGCAAGATTTTTGATTTTTAATTGGGAAAATATTACTCACAGTTTTGTTACACACTACCTTGTATAGTAAATAAACTTTTTCGGTAAAATTATAAAATCTAATTTCTTGTACACATATGAGTCTGTAACCATCCTTTTGTAATCAAGTCCATTTGATCATCAATCAAACATCTGTAAATGCACATTTATTGCTATATGCTGTTAGGAAAATATAGTTTTCTCATAGACGACCATGTATAGTGAATCAACATCATCGATTAAATCAAAAAATAAAATGCTTTCTAAACACACGATTCACCAGCCACATCAAGCAAAGTACATTTACACGCATTTTCAAACATATTTTAATGTACAGATACAGCTTATTTTTACGGGAAAATGTTGATAGTTTTTCCAATAGATTTCAATGTCTTGTGATTTGATATTTTCGACGAAGCATTATATCTGCCACATTTTGCCTTCTAATGGCTGTGCAAAAAATGGTGAATCTCCTTAAAAGGCTTTCGTGAAATTTCATGACCCTTCAAAAATGCTTCAAAAATTGTGACCCTAATGTAATTTTTGTCCTATCCTTTGAGGGGGCTTTTAAACATAGCAAGTCAGAAGGGGGATTGGAACGCATTGTGAGCTTATTTTAGGGGCAATTTGAAACAAAATTGCTCAGTTCTTTCGAATCCCCCTCCACCTCCAGAGGTGCAGTCTGAGAAAAACGAAGTGGATTTTTGACAAATGGAACTAGTAAACACCACTCCTTCAAATAAATTACTGTTTTTGGTGAACATCACCAGGCAGGAACAACAGCAGTACTCACCATTTTTTCTGACTTGTTTAATATTGACAACTGTTCAAGTGTATTTAGGAGTACAAAACAATAAGACCATTTACTATATACGTCGAAAGTACTTATGAACAAATTCCGTGCATTTGTTCTGAACCATCACTGCGACTCTGCCGTGAATCGTCATTCAAAGTCCAAAAACGTCTCAGATACAATTTCAATAAAGACAGATTTATGAAATGGCGATTACTTCCAAGCGATAAAAGGAATCAGTTCACCCTATTGCCGAACAATCGCTAACTCTCAGTTCCCGATATCGTGGCATTTACGGACATGTCTTATTAGCCAAGTAACATGAACTCAATGATAACGTTCTATCAAAAATGGGTTTCCTTGCCACAATTAGCAAATATGGTATGGCTATGATACGGCTGGAGCTGAAAAATTACCTCACATGGATTGATATTTTTTGTCAACAACAAGAGAAGCTGCCGTGTTTGCTTAGCAAAAACTACCCACCGCCAAAGATCACCGCAAGACGTCTTTGATAATTTGCGAATTAGTTATGAACATCAATGCAATTTCATAATACTATTCTGAATTCAAACCAGCCTGTGGGCTGTTACAGCCGTTTTATTTCGCTGGACATCAGCTTCTAATCAGAACTCTTCTCTTTTGCCATCTTCAGTTACCGTAAGACAATACTATTATCACGGAAGGACGACTGACTGTGGTCAGTGTACTAAATACTGCATCTTCAACATCATCATCATCATCATCATCATCATCATCCTAAGACATACCTTAGCAGTAGTGAAGTTATAAATTTATTATTGACTAAATTATCTTAAGGTCTCATCATACGTCATTATTGAAAATCTCTATCTAATTAGATGCCCTAATGCAGAAAACCTTGTCTATGCTGTTAAACAAATTATCTGATTTGGTCTCAAAGCAATGCAATACGATTCTCTGTATTGAGAACACATCAAAACAAATATTAATTATCGAATTTTAACACAGTATAATGGCGCGTCCCAGCCCTATAAAGGGCATATATCCCATAAAAGGCATATACCCTGATGATTGCTAGAGATATGAAATTGAAGTAACATATATAATTACGTTGTACTTGAAGTAATGTGTGTTAATTTTTATAACGGTCTGCTTTTAGCATCGAACATTGTAATTGTCCAATAAAATATATATCAGAAAAGCTGCACATTATCAATGCTGACAAATGTACACTACTCTGAGTTGGTTTCAAAATGTCTCCACCAAAAAAAAAAGTTTTTATCGAATTTTAACACCACCTACAAATAGAATGGTTCGTCCTAATCATATATGTAAGAGTGTCAAGCTAGTAGTCCTTTAACTTCTATCTGATGATTGCAGGATGCATGAAACTTAAGTAATAGATTTCATTACATTGTACTTGAAGTAATATGTTTATTTCTAACGCTCTGTTTAGCATTGGGCACTGTTATTTCCCACAAGGACATCGGTATACTTCGAGATATATATATATATATATATATATATATATATATTCTGTCAGTATACAGATGTCCTCGTGGAAAATTACAGTGCTCGATGCTTAAAATATATATAGTATATTGCATATATGTTGATATTAATACAAACACACGATAAAAAGTATGCATGCAAAAATACTCATTGGATATACATTACTTCTTGTAATGAGACTACCTTTTGGTAAATTTACATTTTATAGTTTCATTTATGATGTGACTTAAGTTGACGTTTGAAATGTCGATAAAATTTTGAATTGATACTAAAGAAAACCCTTTTTAGTGTTCACACAAACATTTATTTACATATTCACTACCAAATGCCTTTATCTTTGACTGTTGTGCTTTGCTATGGCATTTAAATAATTGTACTTCGATTAGTTAATAAATAAAGTTTTTCTCTATGGAAGTGGTCACATCACCATTTTCGTATTACTACTTATTTTTACTTGAAATATAACAGGTGATCTTCATACTCTCTATAATGCAAATATAATTTACACATTTATGAATGGGGAGCCATCCTAGATCCTTGGGAAAAACAAGAAACATGCCGAATCGATGAATCTTGAGGTTTAAGGATCGTAAATAAGGGTGGAGATTGTCTAGGGAAGATTTGAAATCTTAAAATCGATAAAGTTGTCAACTTGAGGGGTACAGTTCTGTGAGCACTGATATACATGGGTATGGATATTTTTCATGTCCCTTTATTTGCTTTGTCATTTTCGTCGGCAACATTCGTGTCTTCGTTGCTCACGCTTTACTTTGCTTTCAAGCTCCATCCGTCAATAATGCCCGTTCTCTGGTTGAAATTCGTTGTCTTGGCAAACTCTCTCACATATTGTTTTATTGTTTCTCATAAAAAATTGAAAGTTCTAAAGAGAGTACATTGTGTTCATGGTCTCACGAACCATGATTATTATTATTCATTCACATTTTGAATTTAAAATATTTGTTTGATTGTTGATTTGTGGGAGCTTGAACAAAATCTCGTTAAATTAAAAGATACAGTACTTTTCATCGATACGTTGGACATGGAATGACATACACTATGATTACATAATAAGGAAATGTCAAAAGTTACTCGTCAACCAATGATTTCAAACAAAGTTTACAACCGACAACTTATCACAGAAAAAATACATTTTGACAGATACGCACAACATTAAACATGTTGACGATCACATATATCTATCTGTCAATCTTGTAAAAACAATACAAACACGACCTTGAAAACAATAGAACAAAATTAGACATCCTAGCTTCCAGAATGAAAGAACAAACTCCCAGTGGGACAATATAGCATTACATACAATCTGCCAATATACCAAACAATTTATCCACTGAAGATGAACTTAAGGCAACTGATGAAGAAAGTCTGGCAAACTTCCAAAATATAGCGTCAAAGAATCGTAGTGTCTTAAACAGTCTCTCCACTCTGAGCACAGACTACACTGACACACAGATTTCAACCGCTGTCTCGCTGTGCCTAATCGGTTCTGTACACAAGAGAGTGAAACAGAAA
Organism: Ptychodera flava; assembly: GCA_001465055.1. Taxonomy (NCBI): domain Eukaryota; kingdom Metazoa; phylum Hemichordata; class Enteropneusta; family Ptychoderidae; genus Ptychodera; species Ptychodera flava. Next base: position 111,528 of record LD367497.1, on the reverse strand, counting down.
ATACACACTACTATACATTATAGGCAAACCATCAATATATGAACTATGTGCGGAGTTTTGGTCTGTAGATATTGGCCCTTTACTAACTGTTACTCTTACTTATTCCGGCTCTGCAGGTTTAAGGCGAAAGCTTACATACACGAGAATACCTTTTTAGGTATCCATCGTCATGTAAACATGCAAGCGTAACACTAGCTGTCCTAACAATCATGTACGGATAAGGCAATACACAGCTCGATCCACAGAAAATACAAACATCAATATCTGCATATCAAAACTCAACAACGCTAATCTTAAACACAAGATTCTGAAATTACAAAAATACACTGATCAGAATACACAGGTAATAACCAATTACAGTGCTCAGTTAACAGCCAATAAAAATGCGACTAGAAAGAAAACTAACCAATCAACATGAAGGCGGAAACAATAGTCAACACCAACCTCAATACAAACAAGGTAATAAAAACGTAACGATTAGTATTTTATGTAAAGAGACACCAACGGTAACTCCACTCTCTCCCATATAGAATAGAACATAAGACTACACAAAGACGAACAGTAAAAGACCTGCACTGGAAATGGAAGACGTCCTGAAAATCGGTGAATGCACAGTCACTTGTGGTCTGTTCCGCTCTGCCATGGACGGGTGTATGCCTGAGAAGAAGACGAACTATGCGCACATCTATGAGGCGCATCGACGCGGAGCGGAATAGACAACATGTGACTGTGGTGAGTGAAAAACAGCAAGACAAGATCCTAGCCCGTACAATGAATCGACGAGAAACCACACAACATTCCAGCTACAGTAAACGTTGTGAACAACGTACATAAATGGATACAGCATGGGCCAAACAAGGATCACAATACCAAACGGTCTTTTTAAAGGCCAACACATACTCAAAAAGGATAGTTAACTTATCAACACTGTGCCATGCCTCAAAACCAAAAATGTACACTAAAATTACACATCAAATTAAAAATAAACACGGGGGTAACATCATAAGGCGGCACAGAAGCAGAGAAGCAAAAAGCACATCACAAAGATGTCGCATTACACAAGCACAAACCAAAATGAATATCCATACTGAATTTCCCCTTCTAAAATTCAGAATAGAATGCATCCCATGTCGAAGGCATGTTATGAAGAACACTATCAGAAAACGGTGAGATATCAATCAAACAGTAAGATAAAGGAAGTGGAATAACATACACTAATGATTACAAAATGAGGAAGCGTCAAAAGTTACTCGTCAACCAATGATTTCAAACAAAGTTTACAACTGACAACTTATAACGCAGAAAAAATACAACATTTTGACAGAAACGCACAATATTAAACATGTTGACGGTCACATGTATCTATCTGTCAATCTAGTAAACACAATACGAACATGACCTTGAACACAACTGAACAAAATTAGACATCCTAAAGCATCCAGAATGAAAGAACAAACTTCCAGTGGGACAACATAGCAATACATACATTCTGCCAATATACCACACAATTTATCCACTGAAGATGAACTTGAGGCAACTGATGAAGAAAGTCTGGCAAACTTTCGAAGTAGTGTCGTACGTAGTCTCTCCACTCTGTAGCACAGTTTGCATCGACACAAAGATTACAGCTGTGTCTCGCCGTGCCAAATCGGTTCTATATACAAGACAGTGTAACAAAAAATACACACTACTATACATTAAACGCAAACTACCAATATATGAACACTGTGTTGAGTTGCTTTCACTTTACTAACTTTTACTTGAACAGTTTTGCCATTGTACTGTATCCTGGAGATACTCAGAAATATAAAACAATGGACAAACAGAAAACAACGGACACTCCAACTCTTAGCAGCACGAGGTGAAAAACGTGACTGTGCCTTTACAAATTCATAATTAGAAAAGGCGAGTTTGCGCAGTGATGAAAACTTGGGGTTATGAGCATTGCCTCAAGTTGAGACACTTTTATAAGTAGAGTGACATCTGTCACACTGTCTTTCTCAAAGCTACGAAAGATGGACAGTAACAGAAGCACCAACTCGACATTTGATGAGGTTTCCACGCACACTATGTCGGCACCAATTCTGACGATGTACCTGACTGTTGCAGCGCTCTGTGTTACCCTGAACGCTGGCATGATTGCTGTTGTCTACATGGACAAAAAACTGCACACCATACCCAATATGCTCGTCTGCAGTATGGCGGTGACGGACCTCCTCGTCGGTGTTGCCAACATTCCTCTTTACATCGCCTCGAAATTCAGCGTGTTCAGATACCTCTACCAGTGCATCTTAGCTCTCAGTTTCACAATATTTCTCAGCATGGCATCGACTTACCATTTATTGCTTATAGCTGTTGACAGATACCTTTCTATTGTATACGCGTTGAGGTAAGCTGCATTCATCTTAGCCACCAACTGAATTCGTTTTCTAAATAAGTATGTCTAAAATGACGAAGGATTGAAAAGAATCCTTCTTTTCAGTTTTTAGTGTGCACGGTCAAGTTTTCTCTCTTCAACTCCGATATATATTTATTTGCCACAACTTTCTTCTTTTAAAGATTAAATATGTATTCAAAACATAGTACGTTATAATGTTGGCATGTGTAACCGTATTTTCTAGATAATCATTATTTGTTACCTTCTTTAGCGTATTTTCGTTTTCCACCTTTTATCGATAGTATGTCACCTTTTAAAGATTGTATTCTCGGCACGCTATCACTATTCTATTTAGATATAGATGATTTATAATAAGAATTATCAGTTAATCAATAAATTTGTACATAATTACTCAATATCGCCTGTTCCTGTGTCGTATCAACATTCGTGTCATTTGTGATCCGTCAGACACTCGACTTCGTCTCGTGTCTGACGCATCACAAATGACACTCATGCTGATACGACACAGGAACAGGTGATATTGGGTAATAACAGATTTATCATATACCCATCCCAAAAATTTTACAAATACTGAAGAAAAGCCTTTAAGTTTGAGGCTTTATTTTATTACGCCTTGTGCATAAATGTCGAAATATTTGTGTGAACAGGTTTCATTTATAAACTATAAGCTTACCACGACCTTGCCAAGAAGTCAACATCACGAGCGACATCACTGCCAGTCCTAAATATCTCAATGAACCCTACGAAGAAAGACACTGGGATTCAAAAATCGTTGTACAGGGGCATCTTTTTAAGGGGCAATACGCTATTACAATTGTACCCTATCAAAAACTGTCCCCCGCTTTAAATCTATCCTGATTTCGATCGCGCTCTGTCGTCGTACGACACAGAGAGGAGCCACCATATAGTTTGTTCACTCTGAGAGTTTTCACATCAACAGGTGTCGCTCGTGTGGCATCGCTGTCGAGCCACGTGCTCGCTACTTGTCCGGAGGTATACCATGCCGTGCGAACGGCAGAATATTTGCTCGACCTTGTCTAAAAAATACTAGAACTTTAACAGAAAAACCATGAGAAAACATTCCATGACTCGACATATTATTTCCGAATTTAGAAACCCGAAATATCCATGTTCCTCAAAGCACTTCAATTTTTCACGTCGTCGACACTGATCTCCGCAGGCGTAGATCTGCAGCCATTTTGTTTGTTTACGTGATTTACCATCAAATTGCAAATATAGTTCCTGAACACTCAAAAACCGATGACGTGTGTCGTGCATATCTCGATGTTTACCGTGATATATCGTGGCTGATATTTTACGGTAATCGTCACTAGGATGAGGCGATATGGGCATTGGTATATTATGTATTTATCAGTGTACTCGTTCATGCACTGTTTTATGATTGCTTGTTTCGATTATTTGACAGTTGTTCGAGACCCAAATTTATATCTTTTGTAGTTGACTGCAATCTTGCAAGAGGAAATAATGAGATGCTATACTCTATGATTAAAAGGTACTTACCAAAATGATGCATACTCATATGTTTGGCTTATAGCTATTACACTAGTCTTACCCCAGCGTCAATATTAATGTTCAATTTGCAGATATGGGACCATGATGACCAATGTGCATGCCTGTTCTTTGCTAGCTTTTTTGTGGATATGGTCCTTGATTGTGAGCATCCTGCCGACGATTGGCTGGCGTAAACCGGAAGCCGCCATATTGATGACGCCATTGACTGGAAGCTGCAGGTTCGGCCTTTTCTTTGTGGAAAGTTATGCAATCGCCATAAGTGTTAACACTTCTGTTGCAGGTAAGTGATTCTGTTTGTTCGTCTGGGTGTTTTAGAAATCGCATACGGATATGGTAAATGATGTTAAGTCGTCAGGTGAGCATGTGCAAAATGTGAGTCTTACACCAAATTTTGTAGATGACACCGTTGAGTGGCAAAAGTTAGCTTAGCGAAAATTCATACTTGATAAAATGTTCTATTATATGTTTCCTTTTACGTCGGAAAGCAAATGAGATATGAGACATTCAATCCAGCCAGCAACTAATATGACAGACATTCGGTGATGTAGTTGATCACGTTAGGACTACAGATCTACATGCATTAGCATATGCCATGACATTGCTTTTTCATACAAATACTTTGACATGAATGAAAGTTTTGGCTTATCCAAAAATAATTTAATCAAAAGTGAGCGGAAAAAGCAATACATAAAAAAAACAAACCAAACAAACAAACAAAAAAAAACTAAGAAATGCGGATTTACGCTGTTGAAGTGCCACGTCCTGTAACGCCTTATCTGTAGCAACAAGTGTAATATCGGAAAATTTACGACTGTTTGAAAGCAATGTGTACGATTAGATAGACGACCACGGCGATGAGCAATCGCAAATAAAAGTGCTGGGGCTCCATATAACGTAAGCACCTTCATCTGTTTCCATTTTCCAGTTGCTACCATGTTCATACTCTACGGTTGTATATTCAAGTATGCGCGGGAACAAACTCGTAAAATTCTTGCAACCGCTGTGACCCAAGAAACGTCCAAGAACTCGTTTAAAGAATCCAAGCTAAAGCAAAACATACGGACTTGTGTTGTCCTGTTTGTAATAATGGGTTGCTATCTGCTGTGTATGATTCCGTCCAATGTGATCCTAGCCATAGAATTCGTCGGAGACGGTGACACGGCTAACAACGTGCCTTACTTCGCGGGTACGGTGATGGCGTTCTTCAACTCTGCTTTGAACCCATTAATATATGGAAGTTGCAACCGACCATTAAGATTGGCGATCAAGTCCCGACTTCTTCGTATTCGCTGCAAGAAGAAACCAACATTTAATCTCACTACATAATCATCGGATGTTTTCAGGAATGGACGAAACGTATTAATTACATGTTAACATGATTGGAACTAATTTGGGATAATCGGATCTTCATATTTTTCAAATTTATAAAAAAAATTCTAGGTGCCATATAGCTGAATGTTGTTATATTACAAATTACTCATAAAAATAAGTGTACAACTTGAAAAGAAAAGCACATAAGGTTACATTTGTGGATTAAACAGACATAACTTCACCATCCAATTATCCCAAATTAGTTCCAATCGTGTTGTTTATATTAATGAAAAAGAAACAAAAAGGTAGAATTCGTCTAAGAGGCAGACATTTTAACTCTCAAACATTTATACGATTTTTGTCTGCCTCATGTTGGCGCTCATTCAAACGCACGCTGCATAAATAAAGTTTTAGCCAGCCTACTTTTTTAGAAATAAAAATTTGATTTTCCCCATAGATTTAAGCGCAGGGATTTGTAGCCATTTTGAATTGCAAATGTCAGTACAATTTGGACAATTTAATTTAGAGGGATACAACATCAATGACATTTACTGATATATAGCTGTTTTGTATTTCATTTTGTCGTAATGTAAGATCATTTTAATATGTCATAAAACAGTTGTGAAACTAAAAATACTGCTGTTAATCGGCAGAGTTTTTAAGTTTGCTGTAATGTTATGTTTTAATATTTGAGTGTTCTAAAAAGAGTCAGTCCAACTACAACCATAGAAGCAACACGTAGAGTGCGGGAACACACCAGGATCATGGCATAGATAAATTAATAAAGGAGGCAGTTCAACCAGTACTCCTTGTCTTCTAATGATCTTCCTTACTACTGTAGTTGTGGTTTTTTCATTCACTGTAATTCCAGTTTTCATAAGTATTGTAAATCTCATTTTATTTCATTTTTACTCTCAGTTTACTCTTTACCAGCCCGATTTTTACTTCTGTTTGTGTTCATTTTTATTCGTCAGCTTTAGCCCTGAAGAAGGCAACTTGTGTGTTGCCGAAACGTCGGTATTTTTAAATAAAGATCATTAGAAGACAAGGAGTACTGGTTGAACTGCCTTCTTGATTAATTTAATATTTGGGTATTAGACTTTGTTCAACTCGGTGAATATTTAAAAACTAAATCATATGCTGTAGTTTTTCTTGCGTCTCTCCTATTTCATATAAACGTACTTGGAATCTGGCAGCCAAGGACACGTTTTCCTAGCAATTGAACGCGTTACCATTGAGTTTTCTCTGTTGTGAGTTTGTTTCTGCCGGTGATTCCGGGAGAAACTCCCCTGTATAGCGTTGACCCTATTCATCGCGTTCATCCCACTCTCTCGTTTCACATTAAAACAGAACACAAACCATCGCGTTTACCATACTCAAACATTCACAAATTACAGACTTGAACGAAATCTATTTCGTTACATGTGAGGAAACATACCGGGATGAAACACTTATGTAGGAATACGAAAATTTCTATAACAACGTCGCTTCCAAACGAAAAATATTGACGTGGGTGTCCAAAAACATGCGTAGTAATGACCTCGTCATCCAATGCAGGTGCGCACGTGGCTTGAGCAGATCATAGCTTATTACTTCCGACCTTTGAAAAATATTGCAATTAAAATCGCTCATGCTACGTAAATCTGTGACGAAAATAACTTTTCTTTTCAAAACAACGAGGTAGCAATTTCCGTTCTTCCCACATGCCTAGTGGCTACGTAGGGAGGCTAATATTGCAAACCTTACCATGAAACTGAAAGATGTGATGTAACCTCGATTGGCTATGTTACACGCTTTGCCAAGCATGCCTAGCTAGCTTAAGAGAGTGTTCAGTGGGGAAGGGGAAGCCCGACAAAGTAAATTGCGAATATAATATCAAAAATAGAAATCTGCAAAGAGGACTATGCCTTTTTCAAACAGCACAAAAGGGTGAAATGATTTCAAAAATATATCCTGTCACGAATCTTTGTTTCAGTGTACAAAATATTCTGGAAAAAAGGGTCATTCTCCTTGAGCTTTCATTCTCTGAATACAGCACACAACTATCCGAATACATGTATTTAGGCCTATATCTAACTAACTTTTTGTCAACAGTATAATCAAAGTCTACGGGCATACCAGAGATTTAAAGAGCAGAGTTTGAATAGCAGGTTCTTAGCGTGCCGTGGCTGACGTTAGCCAAAACATAAGGTCTGGGAGATATGGCTTTGCTTATACCATTATATGGGGCCAATTAGCCAAAAATTATGACAGAAATTATTTTCAATCTTATATGGAATTGTATCAAAGTAACATCTTCTTGGGTAAAAGAAGTTGCTCATCACCTGCAAGTGGGAGCTGCCCGGGTAAAATTTAGGGCATTTACAGGGGATAAAATGTTTTAACATATTGCACTTAATGTATTTGAAGTTTCAATGTCATGAGCTTTCATAAAAAAGTTGGAAGTGTTAACGTATGACACATAGCTGAGCCAGAACCTCATTGATTGTGGCACCAACTGCAGAAGACATATGAGATTTGATACAAATTATCGACATATGATAGTGGACACAAATTATCTTTAATCCATTGGGAATCGATATCATGTAAAATCTATTCAGAATGATACATTTATTACACTGAATTTATCTGAAAATTCAATTAATAACCTTTTAATGTATTTTCGGGAGATACTTACCTTTGAGATATGGCTTAACCTGTAGGTTATATATTGACACTTCATATAACACAAGAATGTAATTATCGAAATGGATGATTTTTCTTCATTTAGGATCAGTATCAAAGTAAGAACTTATGACGATATTAGATTTACTGCAATAACTATATTTGAAGTTTCTACATCGGCAGCTTTGTAATAAAAATTTTGGAAGTGTTTACTTATGCGAAATGGCTAAGCCTACACCTTATACATTTGGGGCCACACTTGTGACACAAAACACATTATACTTGACACAAGTTATTTTAACTTCATGATGGATCAATAAATGTAAGATATAATTACAATAACTCATTTATACGGTTGCGTCACTGAAGTACGATAAGAAGGAAGTCATTGCAATCCCATGATGCTTGTGATTGCATCATCCCTCGCCATTGCCCAACTTCCAATAGTTTTTACCTTCATCAAGATTTGAAAGCAATAAAGGTATTCTAAAGTTACTGAGAAAACTGAAAAAAACTGATAATACTAGTAGATCGTTTAGGCTTTGGGATAATTAGATATTATTCCCTAATATTTTTCTTCGTTCAGCTCGGAAAATACTCGTGACGTAATGACCATGTCACCACGAGTCGAAGACGAGTGGTGACATGGTCATTACGTCACGAGTATTTTCCGAGCTGAACGAAGAAGAATATTAGGGAATAATATACTTATCACATGCACAAGCCAAGAATTCGTTATTTTTTGCAAAATAAAATAAGTTTTCTATGACGATTCCGCGTTTAAACTTTTGAACTACTTTAGGAATAATAACAGTACGCTGTGCCATAGAGAAAGATAGCTGTGGCTGTGCACAAGTTGTAAATCATTTCCAGTCGTCCGTCGTGTGAGTTAGCGCTCACGTTCGTTAGTGTGTGGAGCAAATGACAGCTCTCGATCTACACGTAGGCTACCTTCCGCAAAGTTATACTCTATCTCAAAGATAGCATAGTCCTAGAAATTTCTCACAGACGAAGATACGCTATTTTTTGGGAACAAATATCGACTGAATCTCGACGGCGCGAATACTGCCTGACCCTGTTTGCAATGCGTACGGAACCCACGGTATACGCGACCACCTTCGAGTTCGTTGTTTCCGCAAATTATTCACGTAATACCTTCGGAATATCCAGGCGGTACACTCTTGTGTTTACACTGTTCGGATTATTAATGTCGTAGTCTGTGAAAATATCGATTTCATTACATGACTTTTGATCGTTGGAGAAACATCGGCCGCCACGTTGTTTGTTTACATATTTACGAGCACACCGAAGATCGACAAAAAAAAGGTCCGACGCACCAAAATTGATGACATAGACGCGGGTTGTCGTGACGTAGAACGACCAGAGAATAAATTCCGTATTTTTTGTTCGGAGACGACAAACTTGGCTTGTGCATGTGATAAAGTATATTACATGATCGCTTTGACCTTCAGCACCTTTGACGAAGACGATAAAGAACATCTTAAAATTGTCTTTTTCGAAAAGTAACTACTATGAACCGTAAACAGTCACTTTGTTGAGATACAGATAACATGGCTGCACGAACTTATTGATTTATTAAAACTTGTACAAATTTATTCAAACCTTTTATATTTCTAGAGTAGTTGTGAAAAGTGGCCATGGGATAATAATAAATATTCAATGTTAGTCAAAAGCTGCAAAACATGCAAATTAAATACTTTCGTTATGTTTGATTGGGAGACTCGACAAATGAATGGTCGTTGGTTGTACTGTTTAGAAGAGTTGATTTCCTTTTTTATGAAAAGAAATCGGCATATCTGAAAAAGTACTGGGTCATATTCTTTCATACCGTGCCTTACAAGGTGAATAAATACAAGCTTGTCCCCGAGAGAGGGTGAAATTATACCGGTACTACAGGATGCCATGGGCAAAGATTTCTTCAGTTTCGCCAAGTAAACCATCTCACATTTATCGAAATAAGAGAAATCATTGTCCATTCTGTAAAGAGATAAACAGCTGTACTTTGTGACGTCAAACCCTAGTGATTTCCCCGCGTAGCATGCTATAAGGTTATTCAAAAAATACCGGGGTTTACGTGCGAGTTAATCATACAACGGAGGAAAGCTTATTGTCCTAAACGCTATGTTTCTCGATCAGTACCCACACGTACGATGTACGAGGGCATAAATCGCTGTATTTTGTGAATAACCTTATTATTATATAATATCTGTTAGTCCGATTTTACCTGAAAAGAAGGCTTTTAGGATGCTTCTCATGCACTGCACTGACCTATCGTGAGCAGAAGGGAAACGCGTTCAGCGCGACCGCTAAGGACACAGCGCACGTGGAGTTCAGCGGCATAATTTCACTCAAATGCACATGTTTTTGACTGGCCAA
>LD367497.1:87745-101130 GCA_001465055.1 Ptychodera flava | reverse complement strand
TAAACGTCGAAATATTTGTGCGAACAGGTTTCATTTATAAACTATAAGCGTCCTTACAAGGACCTTACCAAGAAGTCAACATCACGAGCGACATCACTGCAAGTCCTCAATATCTCAATGAACCCTTAAAAGACAGACACCGGGATTCAAAAGTCGTTGTACAGGAACTTTTTAGGGTAATACGCCAATATAATTGTAACTGTATAATAATAATTGTAATTGTAACTTTATCAAAAATTGTCCTCTCCTTTAAATCTATCCTGATTTCGATCGCGCTCTGTCGTCGTACGATACAGAGAGTGACCTCCAGTTTGTTTGTTATACAGAGAGTTGCCACATCAACAGGTGTCGCGCTCGTGACATCGCTGTGACGCCACGCGCTTGCTACTTGTGCGGAGGTATACCGTGCCGTGCGAACGGCGGATGTTTGATCGAGCTTATCTGAAAAAATACAAGAAATTTAACAGAAAAACCATGAGAAGACTCGACATGTTAGTTCCGAAATTAGCAACCCGAAATATCATTGTTCCTCAAAGTCCTTCAATTTTTACGTCGGCGGCACCGATCTCCGCAGGCGGAGATAAGCAGGTACTTTGTTTGTTTACGTAATTTACCATCAAATTGCTGCAAATATAGTTCGGGAACACTCCAAAACCGATGATGTTTATCGCGCACATCTCGATGTTTACCTTCATATATCACGGCTGATGAGTGGATATGGACATTGGTATAATATGTATCTATCATTGTACTTGTTCATGCACTAATTGATTGCTTGTTTTCATTACTCAACAGGTTTTTTAAGACCAAAATTTATATCTTTTGTAATTGATGCAATTTTGCAAGAGGAAATAATGAGATGCTATAATGAATGATCAAAAGGTACAAACCAAAATGATGCATACCCATATGTTTGGGATATAGCTATTACACTAGCCTTACCCCCAGCGTCAATATTGATGTTCAAATTGCAGATATGAAACCATTATGACCAACGTGCGTGCCTGTTCCTTGCTTGCTTTTTTGTGGTTATGGTCCTTGATTGTGAGCATCCTGCCGATGATTGGCTGGCGTAAACCGGAAGCCGCCATATTAATGACGCCATTGTCTGGAAGCTGCAGGTTCGGCCTCTTCCTTGTGGAAAGTTATGCAGTTGCCATAAGTGTTAGCACTTCTGTTGCAGGTTTGTAATTCTGTTTGATCGACTGTTCTGTATTTTAGAATTCGCATATGGATATGATAAATAGTCTTTAGTCGTCAGGTGGCGTAAGTACCTTTATCTATTTCTATTTTTCAGTTGCTACCATGTTCATACTGTACGGTTGTATATTCAAATATGCGCGGCAACAAATTCGCAAAATTCGTGCAACCGCTGTGACCCAGGAAACGACCCAGAATTCGTCCCAAGAATCCAAGCTGAAGCAGAACATACGGGCGACAATTGTCCTGTTTGCGATAATGGGTTGCTATCTGCTATGTATGATTCCATCAAATGTGGTCCTAGCCATAGAATTCGTCGGAGACGGTGACACGGCTAACAACGTGCCTTACTTCGCGGGCACGGTGGTGGCGTTCTTCAACTCTGCTTTGAACCCAATAATATATGGAAGTTGCAACCGACCATTAAGACTGGCGATCAAGTCCCGACTTCTTCTTATTTGCTGCAAGAAGAAACCAACGCACAATCTCACTGCATAATCATCGGGCAATTTAATTTTTTTGTACAAAGTTCTGCGAGATGTCCGTGATTTCTTTTTTTATTTATATATTTATAAAAGGAAATGATTTCAGATTTCTTAGAGAAAGTTTCACCAAAATATTAAGTTTTCATAATTTAGAGTTATACAACATTAATGACATTTACTGAGATATAGCCGTTTTGTATTTGTATTTGTCGTAATGTAAGATCATTTTAATTTTTCAAAAAACAGTTACGAAACTAAAAATACTGCTGTAAATCAGCGAATTTTTAAGTTTCCTGTAACGTAATGTTTTAAGATTTGGTTATTGAACTTGGTTTAACCCGATGAATTTCTAAAATTTCTAAAATTATTTGCAGTAGTTTTCCTTATGTCTCTCCTATTTCATACAAACCTATTTGGGATTTGGCAGCCCAAGCAAGGTTTTCCTAGTGATTGAACGCGTTACCTTTTAGTGTACGCAGTTGTTAATCTGTTTGTGCCGGTGATTCCGGGAGAAACTCCCCTGTATAGCGTTCAAATTTACCCCAATCATCGCGTTTACCTTACTCACGTGCTTCACATTAAAACAGAACACAAATCATTGCGTTTACTCTACTCAAACATTCACAAATCACAGACTTGAACCAAGTCTATTTCGTTACGTGTGAAAACTCATACGGTAATGAAACACTCATATAGGAATAATAAAATTTCTAATACAACGTCGCTTCCAAACAAAAAATATTGATGTGAGTGTCAAAAAACATGCGTAGTAATAACCTCATCATCGAATGCAGGTGCGCATGTGGCTTGAGCAGATCGTAGCTTATTACTTTAAGAGTCCGACCTTTGAAAAATATTGCAATTAAAATCGCTCATGCTACGTAAATTTGTGACGAAAATAACTTTTCTTATCAAAGCAACGAGGTAGCAATTTCCGTGCCTCTCACATGCCTGGTAGCTACGTAGGGAGGCTAATATTGCAACCTGATCATGAAACTGAAAGATGTGACGTAACCCCGATTAGCTGTGTTATACGCTGTCGTGAAGCATGCCTAGCTTTAGAGAATGTTCAGTAGGGAGAAGCGAAGGCCGACAAAGTCAATGGAAATGTAATATCAAAGATAGGAAATCTGCCACGGAGATTATGCCTTTTTCAAACAGCGCACGGTCAAATGATTTCAAAAATATACACTGTTGATGATGCTGTCACAAATCTTTGTTTCAGTGTAAAAATATTCCGAACAAAAAAACAGTCATTTTCCTTGAGTTTTCATTCTCTGAATACAGCATACAACAATCTAAATACATATATATCAATCTTACCAGCTTTTTGCCAACGTACCAATCAATGTCTATAGGCATACCAGAGATTTTAAGAGCACAGTTTGAATGGCGGGTTCTTGGCGTGCCGTGGCTGACGTTAGCGAAAGCATAAGTTCACGCTAGGAGATATGGCTTACCTTATACCTTTATACGGGGCCAATGAACGACAAATTGTGGCATAAATTATTTTCCATCTCTTATGGGATTGTACAAAGTAACATCTTGTCGGGTAAAATGTTTTGGCATGTTTTGCACTAAATGTATTTGAAGTTTCAATGTCAAGAGCTTTTTCAAAAACATGTTGGAAGTTTTAACCTATGAAACAGCCCATGTGAGGGCGCTGTTTTTAAATAGCGGCCAGCCGCCTAAAATCTGATTTGTTAGATTTTCTCTTTCTTTAGTAACTGTGGCAAAGTTGGTACAGGTAACAGTATACCTTTAACCTATGAAACACAGCTGAGCCAGAACCTCATTCATTGTGGCACCAATTGCAGAAGACATGATTTGATACAAATTACTGACATATGATAGTGGACAAAAATTATCTTTAATCCATGGGGAATCGATATCATGTAAAATCTATTCAGAATGATACATTTATTACACTGAATTTATCTGAAAATTCAATTAATAACCTTCTCATGAATTTTCGGGAGATACTTACCTTTGAGATATGGCTTAACCTGTAGGTTATATATTGACGCTTCATAGAACACAAGAAGGTAATTATCGAAATAGATGGTTTTGCTGCATTTACTAGTAGGATCAGTATTTAAGTAAGATCTAATGAGGATATTAGATTTATTGCAATAGCTATATTTGAAGTTTCTACATCGGCAGCTTTGTAATAAAAATGTTGGAAGTGTTTACCTATGCGACATTGCTTCAGCTACACCTTATACATCTGGAGCCCCAATTATGACACAAAACATATGATAGTTGACACAAGATTTTTAACTTTATGATGGATCAATAAATGTAAGATCTAATTACAATAATTAATTTATACGCTTGCGTCTCTGCAGTACGATAAGAACAAAGCCATTGCAATCCTATGATGCTTGTGATTGCATCAATCCTCGCCATTTCCCAGCTTCAATAGTTTTTACTTTAATCAAGATTTGAAATCAATACAGTTGTAATGAAATTACTAAGAAAAATGGGAAAAAACCTGGCAGCACAAGTAGATTGTTTGGGCTATGGAATGAAGCGTATTACATATGCGCTTTGACGAAGAGGAATATCTTTAAATTGTCTTTTTCAAAAAATCAACTAGTATGAACCGGAAACAGTCACTTTGTTGAGATAACATGGCTGCGCGAGCTTATTGACTCAGTGCTATCGTGGTAATATTTGACTCCTAATTATTTGTGTAACTCGGTCAATTTATAATGACTTTTATCTCTCCAAGATTTGACCCCTGGTTTTTTTGTTTGAAGAGAATGGTTCAACGCATCCTTCAGGAAAATTTGAGCAAAAGTTTAAATATTCCTCCTGCACTACAGGCTTTAAGGTAGCTATATACCTTTTAGACACTTTCAGATTTTTATTTTTTTCTCAATTGAACACGTCCCAAACCCCAATAAAGTATACATTTTCTGAAAGCCCTGATATAGAGCTATCCGACCAAGCACAGTACACGGCCATTATTTGCATGAGAGTCACGTGACAAGAGTTTTGCTGAACCTTCAAAAAACCGGTTTTTCCCGCCTTATGCAAACACGCTGCAAGATTTCCCGGAGGCTCCATTCAAATTATATGGCGTGATAATTAAAATTCCTTGAAAAGCACCTTCATCTAACACCTTTAAGAGCGCATTAAAATAAAACAAAGGCATATAAAGAAAATCCCAGACACGGTTTTGAAGGATATTGTCAAGGCTTGTCAATGAAGAAATTCCAGCCGGAAATCTTGCAGCGTGTTCGCATAAGGCAGGAAAAACCGGTTTTTGGAAGGTTCAGCAAAACGCTTGTCACGTGACTCTTATGCAAATAATGACCGTGTACTGTGCTTGGTCGGATAGCTTTCAGAAAATGTATATTTTATTGGGGTTTGGGACGTGTTCAATTAAGAAAAAAAATAAAAATCTGAAAGTGTCTAAAAGGTATGTAGCTACCTTAAGCTGCCATTTGCAAATATTCCCTACATCAAGTTCACAGTTGGTGTCTTTGGTAGTGTATAATTAAGATGTTACTTTAAAACTTGTACAAATGTATTCAAACCACTTATATTTTAGAGTAGTTGTTAAAATGCAAAAGTGATAATAATAAATCTTAAATGTTATCAAAAACTGCCAAACATGTAAATTACATGCTTTCGTTATTTTTGTTTGGGAGACTCGAGAAATGAGCGGTCGTTTGTTGTACTGTTAAGAAAAGTTGATTTCATGTTTGATGGAAAAAATCGGCATATCTGAAGAAGTACTGTGTCATATTCTTTCATACCGTGCCTTCCATGGTGAAAAAATACAAGCTTGTCCCTGGAGTTAAACCGATATTATAGGATGCAATGGGCAAAGTTTTCTTCAGTTTCGCCAAACTAACCATCTCACATTTATCAAAATAGGAGAAATCATTGTCCATTCTGTCAAAAGGTAAACAGCTGTACTTGATGAAGTCAAACCCAAGTGATTTCCCCGCGTAGCATACTATAAGGTTATTCAAAAAACACCGGGCTTTATGTGCGAATACACCATATAATTGAGGTAAGCTTATTGTCCTCGATGCTATGCATCTCGGTCAATACCGACGCGAAGGATGTACGAGGGCCTAAATCCTTGTATTTTGTGAATAACCTTAGTATCATTTACCTTTTAGTCCGATTTTACCTGAAGAAAGCTTTTAGGATGCTCCACTGACCGATCGCGAGCAGACTGAAAATACATTCAGCGAGTCCGCTAAGAACCCAGAACGAAACCCTAACCCATCCACCCACCCAGCGCAGTGCACATGGAGTTCAGTGGCATAATAATTTCACTCAAAGTCACAGGTTTTGGACTGTCCATTATTCACTACGTGAATTATTAAATGTTTATACGTATTTTTTTGTGTGTGAAAAATGTAAAATATTATCTTGTTTCCCGCGCTGACGTAAAGGTGAATTGGAGTGAAAGGTCAAATAGAGTCCAATAACACCTGAAGTTATTTTACTCTGAGTCAAAGTTATTGGACTCCGCGTCCTCTGATACCGATACCTATCGTACGACAAAACTTCATAAGTTACAGACGCAGGTGTATAATAGTGTTTATTATTACATATGTACCACAGTTTATTCGCATCGAAGCGCGCGCGTACTACCGGTATTTGCACTGCAGTGCAATACCAAAAACATTATGCCATTCCTTTATGTTAATGAGTATTTACCAATTTTGACCCGGAACTATTTTTGTTTGTAAACACAAAAAATGTCGTCTACAAGATTTCATTTCACTTTGGTTCGATGCTAGTTATAGTAAAATGCATGACATTACCGATTAAAATCTACGACAAAGAAAATTGTCTGTACTTATTAAAGTGTGAGGATGATTTTTATTATCCGGAAGAGCAGTTTGTTTGTCAGCGAAGCAAAAACATTGACAACTGGTGACGTCCGTTTCTAGTTCCATGAATACATGGTGGCTGCCGTACCACGGCGGCCATCATACATCGAAACTCACGTAACTGCGGACGCAGCGGAGCCAATTAAACAGTTAACATTTTCAGAGACGTTTTTGCCAGTAGTTTTCTCACCGGGCATTCCCTGTTTACAATAGTAAGTCACTTTTCAATGCAGTTTACTCTGTGCTTGTGTGTCCTACACGCTAATGATAACAGTGATCGCTGTGCAGGGTAAACATTGAAATTTGATCGTTCGACAAGTTACGTTTGCCATATCTTACTCTTAAATTTCCCGTAAAAATCTTCGAACTGTTATTTGTATCGATCATTTAGAAGAATTTCAAGCTCAAAATGTGAAAAATCAAAAGCGTTCCATGTTCAAAGTTCTTTTCGTTTGGCTATCTGTGGCTACGTATGTATGTGTGAGCGATCGCAAGCAGAGTTCGAGCCCTCCGACGTTCCTCTTACGTCATCCTTGATAAACAAGTAAACAATAGTTTAGCCAATCAAAATAGAGGGTGTGACGGCGCTAGCTAATGAAAAGTGAAAGCTGATTCGATGCCTCATTACAGTATGTCAATGAAATATAACTCCGCAGGGTCGCCCTGAAGCTTTGAGAGACAAGTAGTACACACGACTAATCGTCGATTCTCTCGATAAATGATGCAAATAAAAGATAGAACATATGTACTAATAACAGAACCCCATGGCCCGTGAGTGCAAGCGCGCCGTACTAGCGGTATTTGCACGAGTGCTGCGGTGTATTCGGCGGCAGTCCTTTCACGAGCGAAGCGAGCGCAGCGAGTGAAAGGACAGCCGCCGAATACACCGCAGCACTCGTGCAAATACCGCTAGTACGGCGCGCTTGCACTCACCGGCCATGGGGTTCTGTCATATTATCGCATTATTGTCAAAAGTTATGAAACACAGGTTCTCTCACAAATGAAAACCTCCATCATTCAACAGTAACGTGTGCTGACCTATTATCTATTCGGTGTGTTCGCTTGTCTTCAGCGCCGTGTTGTAGTGACCTTTGTATTTTTCAAAGATGCCCGCATCACTGGATATTGATGAAATGCGTTTTTATCTCAGATATTGTGAAGTAAAGACCCCTTTGGAAAGCGTTTCTCTACAAGTTCAAGAAATTTCTTGCCAATATCAGTTTCCTAAAAGATTAATTATGTCAAGATCAACCAATCCATGTGGAGAAACAATAACAGGAAGGTTTCCTTACTTGGTTCGAACCTGCTGTCAGCAAGAACGTTGAAACTTATATCGGCAATACATTTCTTCAGCTTATTGACAAACTCTTTTCAAATTGGTCTAAACTTCACCAGATCTTCTGCAGGAAGACGATTAAAGGGAATTACAGTTGTATGAAGAATATGGCAAGTTTAATCAAATCGCACTTTAGGAGAATAATCACCGCAGACCATCGTAAAGATCAACCACCTGATCGTAATTGCCGGGCCCCTTGAGGGGTAACTGTTAAGAGGCTTGGTTTACAAGGCCAAGGTATCTACGGGAGACAATACGGAGAAGGTTTACAGCTGCCTCACTGATAACACCTTCAACATGCGCTTCACTAACCATATGCAATCGTTCCGTAAGGGCAAATACAGGAATAGTACAGAGATGTCAAAGTTTATTTGGAACTTAGAAGACAGGGACCATGTCTTTGACGTCTGGTAGTCAATAATTGATAAATCATAGAGTTACTCTAACATAAACAAGCGGTGTAGTCTTTGTATATCAGAAAAGCTGCACATTATCAATGTTGACAGATTCGCTGTTAAACAAACACTCTGAGTTGGTTTCAAAATGTCGTCACAAAAAAAAAATATTATTTTATCAAATTTACCACCACCTACGAATAGAATGGTTTGTCCGAAACATAGAAATGAGGGTGTACAGCCAGGAATCCTTTCACTTCTGTCTGAAGATTGCACGACGCATTAAACATAGGTAACAGATAATTACTTTGTACTTGAAGTAATCTGTATATATTTCTGTAATCATGTCCAAAATTCTGTTAGTAGTCATCAGCATGGATTTGTACGGGGGCGTTGTACTACAACAAATCTAGTTTCGTACACTGATTACATTGCAAATGTTATAAATGTACGTGGACAGGTAGACTCAATCTATCTGGATTTCAGCAAAGCTTTCGATAGCGTCAGTCATCCTCCTTTGCTTCATAAATTAACTTACTATGGTGTGAGCGGTAACAGTTTTAGGTGGTTTGAGTTATACTTAGACAAAAGAGTTCAACATGTGACCCTAAATGGGCATTTTTCGAACTGGAGTATTGTTACATATGGTGTCCCTCAGGGATCTCAACTAGGACCTCTCTTATTTATTTTATATATAAACGATCTCAGTACTAAGGTAACTTTCAATTCAATGTCTCTGTATGCTGATGACTCCAAGTTGTATTAGTGTATCACACGTACATCAAATTATAGTAACTTACAAAATGATCTTGATATTGTCGAAAATTGGCGTAAAAGCTTGAAACATAATCTGAATTACAAGAAATGTATGGTTATCTCATTTACTTTGAAAAAAGCACCTATTTTACATGACTATACACTTAACGATTTCACTCTTTCTAGAGTTGATACAGTTAAAGATCTGGGAGTATACTTAACCTACAATCTTAATTATGCTACTCATGTTGACCATATAGCTATCAAGGCTTTCCAACTGTTAGGTTTTCTTAAGAGGACCTCTCAAGATTTTCAAGACATCAAAACTTAAAGAACTGTGTATACCACTATTGTAAGGCCCCATTTGGAGTGTGCCAGTCGAATATGGTCCCATATCAAAAGTATTTGACTGATAAACTCGAACGTGTTCAACATCAAGTTTTAAATTATTAAATGTCTGTGTTGGAAGACTGCCATTGATTATTCTGATGACAATAAAAATTTCTAAACTCCTTTTTCCAGATGCTCAGCCAGAACCACGTCCCAAGTTTTTAGATCCATCTTTCTTTTTAAATGTATACATTCTTTTGACTACTGTTCAGATATTCTTTGTGGTATCAATCTTTCAGTATCATCTCATTCACCCAGTTTCAAAGCAACACTCAAACCATATCACTCTTCATCTTTTTTACAACGATCGATGAATCTTTCTAACAGTTTTGTATGTCAACATGACATGGATATTTTTAATTGTTCTTACCTAAAGTTTCGAAATATTATGCGTCTCGATTTACATTGTACCATATAACACTATAATGCTATTTAATGGATGTTTTTCCAAACTAAGTTGTCTGAGGTTTTTAGCATTCAATGTTTTTATGTTGCTTCGTTTTGTTTTAATGGTATTTTGCTTAGTAGACTTTGTTATTCTTATGGGGGCTGTAACTGGGCGTCACAATCAGAAACTTAAATAGTATGGTCTTTCGGAGAGGCCAAAACAGAAAACCTATAAACTAAACTACAATACTTGCGTGATTCGAATGATTTGAGAAGATTGTGTGATTTGCGTACCCTTTACAACAGGTCAATAGCCTGCAGCACCTTACCTGAAGATCAGAAATTTCAGAAACGGGTCTTCCGTCAAGGCTCAATAATAGAGAACTTCGGCGTATAAACTAGTACGCATGGGCGTTTTGATTGGTTTGAAGGTAAACTGGTGATTTGCCGGTGCCTACCGACAGGTCGTTAACCTACAGCAGCTGAATATCTTCCACTAATTTCCCGCCTTTGGAGCATTGCTAAGCAACGAAACACGTGATGTAGATGCCTCATGCCAGGAGGCACAACTCAACACTGAATAAGGGTTGACGTATTTGAGTGAGAAATATCAGGGGTAAACTCATAATTTCGCAAAAATACGGCTAAGACATTGGAAGACTTTTCTAATAAACCATTAACCAAATGTTTGTTGTTCATTCTACTCATTTAATATTTTGATCAGCTACACTGATGGCTGACTGACGTCTGCAAATGCAATATTGGAACTAAATGGCTGCCTTTTGTTCATATTCGCCTGTATTATGAAAAAAATGTATATAAGTGCCCGCCGCACGTACAACAGCCAGGTTCTGAAATTGTAAGCAAATGGTTACCATAATAAAAAAGAAATATTTGATAATAGTATCACTGACCTCAATGATGGCGCCACAGATCATCGCTAGCGTTCGTAGACTTTAGCTAAAAGGGAAAATAACAAAAATGACGGTCGTCAGATGGAAAAGCTGTTGATAAATGTCAACAGAAAACAACGAGGCTAGAGTGTAGAATAGAATTGAAATAATGGATAACGTTGTGCGTAAAATATCGACAGGCTAACACGAAGGCGAATATTTTAGAAAATCCGAAACATGTTATTCAAAAGTCCAGAAAGGAGGTTTTCGACTTCATATTGAGGGGGTGGCCTTCTTGAACGTTTTGAGATATGTAGAATACAGGGAATATTTTTTTTAGAAAGTCATTGAATGCCAAAAAATTACAGGGTGGCTGGTGTTTTTATGAGGATGTTTCCATTTTTCTCGCAAGGGTTTATGAAGGGTAATTAAATTTCACGTATGCCGCTTTTGGGGAGGTAATGATTTTTACACAACTGCAAGTAGGCAAAACGCGGCCCATAAAGTATTGGCCTTGATCAGAGTGTGTAATCTCGACCTCACGTGATACCATCCTGGTTTCTTACAAACGTACGAACAATGGCAACCGTTTCCACTTATTATAAGTTTCCGAAAATTTGGATTGAAGGCCGCAAGTTGTTTACAGCTAAGCTGTGGATTGCTGCTTCTTTGTTGCCATGTTCCTTATGATTACGCTTTCATCTTTTGTCGCCGTTTTTGATTAAAACTAATGTCACCTGCTTTCTATCAACCAGTTGATATGAATACAAACACACATTAAAGAGTATGCGTGCAAAAAATCCTCATTCTATAAATAGTATTTCTTGTTCTGGGCCTAACTTTTCCGTGAATTCTAATTTAATAAGTTTAATTATGATGTGACTTTAGTTGACATTTTAAATGTCGATAAAATAATGAATTCATAATACAAACACATTTTTAGAGTTCACACAAACATTAATTTAACCATTGACTACCACAAGTCTTTATCTTCGAAAATTTTTGCTTTGCTACGACATTCAAATAATTGTGTTTCGATGAGTTTATAAATAAGGTTTTTCTGGTTTGAATTGGTCACATAGCCATTTTTGTACTACTGATTATTTTGGCTTGAATATAACAGGTGAGATCCATGCTCCCCATAATTTGAATATTATTTACACGTTTATGAATGGAGATGCGCCCTATATCCTGGGAAAAACAACAAAACATGTTGAAACGATGAATCTTCGAGTTTAACAATGGCAAAAAGGATGGAGATCGTCTGGGAAGATTTGAAATCCAAACATCGCTAAAGTGGTCAAATTGAGGGGAACAGTTCTGTGAGCAGTGATACACACGGGTATGGATTTTTTTCACGTCACTTTATCTGTAATGAGTTTGTGTATTGTTACACGTTACTTTGGTTTCCTGGACTAAAACGTTTGAAGCGCTTGGAGACACTTTTCTGTGTGATTTTCGCCGCAACATCCATGTCCGTTCTCTGGTTGCAAAACATTCTCTTGGCAAACTCTGTCACATTATTATTAATTTACGGTATTGTATGTCACAAAGATAGAAAGTCCCAAAGACAGAACACGGTGTTAATGATCTCACGAACCATGATTATAATTTTTCATTCCTCCTATTGTGAAGTTAAAATACCTGTTTGATTGTTTATTGGGGGTCTTGAAAGACACAGTATTTTTCGTCGAACGGATGTTGTAACATTACTTCATCGCCCAAGCCCAGTCTGTATGAAAAAGGCCTTGGTCCTTGCGCAAATCAGTGACTACGCGCATCTAAAGCATCATTTATTATGCTTATATTTTTTTCCAGTTTCTGAACCTAAAAAATGGCAAACAGATTAATATAGACACTCCTATTCTTCACGAGGTTGAAAAACATGACAGTGCCTTTACAATTTCATACATAAAAAAGACGGGTTTGCGCAGTGATGAAAACTTGGCGTTATGAGCATTGCCTCAAGATGAGACACTTTTATAAGTAGAGAATCAATGTACAATAGTGACATCTACCATGCTGTAACACAAAGCTGCCAAAGATGGACAGTAACGGAAGCACCACCAACTCGTCAAGTGGTGATGTTTCCACATACACTATGCCGGCACCAATTCTGACGATTTACCTGACTGTTGCGGCGTTCTGTGTCGTCCTGAACGCTGGCATGATTGCAGTTGTCTACATGGACAGAAAACTGCACACAATAGCCAATATAATCGTCTGCAGTATGGCGGTGACTGACCTACTCGTCGGTGTTGTCACCATTCCTCTTTACATCGCATCAAAATTCAGCGTGTTCAGATATCTCTACCAGTGCATCTTAGCTCCCAGTTTCACAATATTTCTCGGCATTGCATCGACTTACCATTTATTGCTTGTGGCCGTTGACAGATACATTTCTATTGTATACGCGTTGAGGTAAGCTGCATTCATCTTAGCCACCAACTGAATTCGTTTTCTAAATAAGTATTCCGTCTAAAATAAGGAAGGATTGAAAAGAATCTTACTTTTCAGTTTTTAAAGTGCNNCTTATATATATTTATTTTCCACAACGTTCTTCTTCACAGATTAAATTTACATTCAAAACACAGTACTTCATAATGTTATCATGTGTAACCGTTTTTTCAAGAAATCAATCATTTGTTGCCTTCTTTAGTCTAATTTCATTTGCCACTTTT
>LD367497.1:55895-77262 GCA_001465055.1 Ptychodera flava | reverse complement strand
CTGTTATTTGTAATGATCCTCACGCTATAAGAAAACACTTTGACATCGAATACGTTACGCGGCAAATACAGTCAAGCTCATACGTCGACCGTGTTTTACAACTGACCAGTCGACCATTGATTATTCTTTGAGAGCACAAGAGAAAAGTTGTTGAGAGTTATATTCAGGGAAAAGAGGTGTTCTTAAAAAATTCTGCCTATCAACTGGCAGCGGCAAATCACTGGTGTACAAAGTCGCCACTCATGGTTTGGATTTTTAACGCTTTGCAAACTTAAGAGAACAGGCTAAAACTTAAACAATTAAAGTCTCCCCATTTACTGCTCTGACGCAGGAGCAAGCCTCGATGTTAAATGAAATAGGAATGAATGCTGTGTACATGAACGACCAGGCAGTTAATATGCCCGGTGAAGGGAAAGGCCAGCCGCTTCATTAACGTTTCCGGTAATAATAATAATAATAATAATAATAATAATAATAATAATAATAATAATAATTAAGAATATTTATAATGCACCTAATCTCAAAAGGGAACTCTAGGCGCAGGACAAAATACACAAGTCCCTAAAAAATGTGTCTTGAGGGCATGGCGGAATGGAAGATGTGAATCCTAATGGCGTAGGTTAACAAGCATTTCACATGCAACGTGAAATCGGTCTGATAGTTGCCAAAACAAATTCGAGGCAATATTTATTTTGAGAAGTCGTGCTGACTTTGGTAGGGGTGATTGTACTCGACATTTTATCAACAACACCACGTGAGTTTTATGTCAATCTGCAGAGGGGTCGAGAGGTAACGCCTGCTAATAAGTATAGGATAAAGCCCGGGTACGAGGGCTCTTCCGGTATAATAAAGTCCAACCCAACGATAAAATGTCGAGGCCGCAGGCCGAGACATTTTATCGTAGGGGTGGACTTTATATACCAAAAGAGCCCGAGTACGAGGGTTTTAACCGACTTAACTTAAACTATCGCCCCTAACTGATATATTTTCGTTTTCAATGTGTTTACGTCAACCGTCCCCTTTGTCAATGTAACATGTTTAGGATATGAATTAAAACTTTTATTTGTAAAATAGCCTTCCAATGTAATGGAACATCCTATAAATGCCCTTGGGCACATTATATAAATGCTCTAGGGCAAAGCAGATTTTGTGTTGCAGCAGGTTTCCGCTGTCTTACCAAATTTGAATATTAAAACGTACCAGATGTCAACAGAATATGACATGTTCACTTTTGATTGGACAGTACTTTACTACGGTGCTGTCATTCGTTTCAGGAATTTGGTGACCAAGGCTTTACGAGTAAATAAAAAACCCTGAATTGAGCACTCTGATTGGTCAATCAAGGTAGATAGTTTTTTAGCAAAATACAATGATGTCATCTTATGAATAATATATTAGTAAATACAAACGCTATCTCATCAATGATTTATAGCAATTTAGACCATGCAAGTAAACAAAATCTGTGGATTCCGGGTGAAAACTCCCCTGTATTGCGTATACCCCACTCATCGCGTTCATCCAACTCATACGTTCAACATGAAAACAGAACAAAAATCATGGCGTTCACCCCACTCACACATTCATGAATCAAAGACTTCAACCACGTTTATCAACGAACGGGAAAGAGGGTTTGATGCGGCTAGTGCATATCTATGTTGGATGATAAATGAATCTATCCATTCTTGGTCTCATGCATACTATCACATGCACACAGAAAAAGATATAGAGAGACAGCATCCATAATATTAAGAGGTTTTGTGAGTAACTTTAATTTTTCGCGTATCACTATAATGTACTTTAAATTTGATAAGTACCTAGAAACATGTCGATGTTTGTCTGGTCAAGTCAGATTCCTTTCTTGATAAATTGACTATTTAATTGCTAAAATACTCTCTGTGTAACAGGTAGGTGAAGTGGACGGCAAGATCTACAGAAACGGTCGATAAAATACATGTACAACAAATCTATGACTACCGGTAAAGATTGTTTGAGAGAAACGTTAAAAGCAGTTAAAGTACGCCTTCATAGTAAAAAACTAGGGTACCAAAATAAACTGCTGATTTTAAGCTTAAACTAACCATGATATCTTCTAACTTACATATGCACTGCGTAAGGACGCTTCAGATATGTGTATGTTTTTTTATTTTTTATTTTAATATTACTCATCCAACAGGCGAAGGCCCGATTACAGGATGAGGTATCCACAACCCACTACCACATTGATCAATGAGGAGTAAATTGCCTTGCCAGTCTCGAACTCACAATCCTCCGACAGTGAGTCCGGTACCCTAACCACTGCCCTACGGTGCCACGGTCTGCTGGTTTAATGACATTTAGATAACAATTTCAAGCCACGTTGTGCTCAACGACACATAACAATGTCGAGCCTCATTTTAGCATACATACATGAATACATACATACATACATACATACATACATACATACATACATACATACATACATACATACATACACGTATGTGTAAACAATATTTATGCATAGTTAGTGGAGTGCACGATCATGATTTCAGAAAAGTGAGACGAGAAAAGAAAATGTGATAACTCCACCAACGGTGCTTTCGAATAGTTATTTCGTTTCACTTTTGATAACATACAAAAAACTTTCCAATGACTGCTGTTATAAATCCTATCCATCTATTGACGTCATTTTCACAGTAGGAGTAGTTTGCAGCTTTGAAGCGTATAGTTCAGCTGTGTATAGGATATGGACAATAATCGTAGCATGAACCGAAAATTTTAGGCACATGCAACGGCCGAAGTGACACTCTGCATTTAAGGTAGTATGCGTCAAGAATATGAAAGTTTCGATTTTCGAAAAATTAAGATGGTAAAAAGTTTTCTCACACCGAGAGCTTTAAAATGAACCCCACAAGTAGCAGATCAGAACAGAATAGAGTCCGAATATCTGTCCCCAGGAACGTTATACCTTAAGGTAGTATGCACCTCGAAAGTGAAAGGCTTGCTCAAACTTTCCTTAAGGAATCTTTCAACAATTCTCTTCCGAAATCAGGAATAGAAATCGGGGTCACCGTTACAATTTTGGTACTGTAGAGACAAATTACACAAAATTTTTTTTTTTACCGATATTTGAAATTCAACATGGCCGACATCCATGTGTAAACTCTATGGAGAAATATAAAAGTTTCGATTTTCTGAAAAAGTAAGACGCTGATGTTTTCTTACACCAACAGCCTACAAATTAACCCCCACAAGTAGTAGATCGGAGAAGAATTGTAAGAGTTTGAAAGTCCAAATATCTGTTACCAAGGCGCATTCTACCTTAAGAAATAACCTCAACACTTTGATTTCACTTTAGACAGAAGTCGTAGGTGCACTGTCTATTTTTATCATCTCCATATTAAGGGGTGATCGAGCCACTAAATTATTTACAAACAATTTTCGTTATTTTATCAATGATATTATTAATTTTCGTTAGCTATTTTTTCCGCTGAAAGTGTGCATAAGAATTTAATTCTCAGGCCTTCCAAAACAACACATAAAGCGGTTGCAAACTTAAAAGTAATGACCACGCCTTATCAATACTTTGTAGGATTATTTAGATTTCCAATCCAACGATTTTGTTTATTTTCACATAAATTATTGTTCAGATATTGCACATTATATGAATCAAATAAAAATATGGGGTCACGAGCCTATTTACATGCTACATCGTTTAACATCACCCACTCCCTATATGTGAAATGAAAAAAATCACAATATGAAGAGAAATATGTCCTGTTCAAATTATTTTGTTGGTATTTTTAAATACTTTGCAAATATACGACAAACATTTAAAACGTACAACTCAACGATAGTATAATTATCATTCAATGATCACTGACCACGTCCACTTTCATGCCAAAAGCTCTGACAATATGTTGTATGAAGATAGGTTTCCATCAAAACCACGGTGTAATTTTAACGGTGAACACGGTCCCGTACAGTGGACGCTCTCGTCGTACAGTGCGCGTTCTAATGTTTGAAGCTATGATGAGGTAGCAAATGACTCGATCACCCTGAAGAACTTTCAGATATTTCATAAAGATTTTCAATGATATAAAAGCGCCCTCTTTCGAAATTGGGAGGTGTTTTGACATGGGGATAAGTTTCCAGGATTTATGATGGTTCAAATTCGTCTTTGTTATTTTAAAACACCGGTACCGGTAACAATGCCTGATTGTAATATCATATACAATGACAGTACACGAAATTACCCGCTATTCCCTTTGATTTGAATCACTGAAGCTTACTTTCATATTTTTCTCAATCCTTCATATAAGCAATAATGTGAAGCTGTAGAATAATTGTTAAATAAGGTATAGTAAAAGTACGATTAGATATTTCAGTGAAAGTTTCCAAATTAGCACTAAACAACCACATTGTTCAGGTACTTCAAATGCTATACTTTTGGGCAGCAAGTTATTACAAAGTCAGGTTGACGGGGTCAGGAAACTTAGCACGCAAATTTATTTTGTCATTTCTATTGGAAAAAAATCGATATCATTTCTTCAAACTTTTTTGAACTAGTCTGTGACTTTGTCTACACGTGGGAGACATGGTAGACTTCACTGCGGAATATCCGAGGGTTCAAATCATAATGAATTATGGGAAATCTACAGTACTGTGATATTATGACGATCAAATATTCTCGTATCGTGGTTTTGTTTTTAAGTGAGGACTTGCAAGTAGAAAAAAGACCATATCAAAATGTACAATGGACAGAGTCAGAAGATAGAGGCACATGCGGAATCCATTAAGAAAAAAACAAGTTCCAATAACGTAGTAAAACATCGCAAAGGTCATCGATTCACGTTCCCCAAATTATTTAGAATTAAAAACATGATCCCAATTCCAGTCTTCAGGTTCGGTTCAAAGCCACTCCCAGTTTCAAAATAAATTTCCATGTATGATAAAAATCTTTCCCTTTTTTGCATAAGAGTTGTTCTGATTCTATCAACAAAAGGTGCGACCATAATAGGAATTGGACGATAACTTAGGTAGATTGTTGTGTCGCTTATTTGCAGAGTAATACCGCCCTTTGTCACCATTCCCAGTAGAGTGTAGAGACGCCCAGTTGATCAAGCAAGATGTACTAGTTGGCTAGCTGTGTCAAAACCACTCAAAAACTGCACAAAATTTATATTTTTATGATGACAAACACTCCGTCAATTTCACTACAGAAAATCCAGATGTTTCGTAAATGTAGTCCAAGAGAAAAACTGAAATCATATAATTATCTGGAAAATCCGAGTCCAGACTGAGGATTCCTCCAGCCAGCGACAGACCGTCATGAATAACCTGCAGAGCCTTGGGTACTTTTTCAACGTCTCGAAATCTGTGGTAATTGTCCTTCGTGAGTAGCGTAGACCCTAGTTCGGAAAGACAAGGAAAAAGGATTGTTACACTACCGTATGTATATAATGGTGTTGGTGAGAAATGAAGCCTTGGATTCTGATTCGCCTATTTGAATCGATATAGTGTTATAACTTTCTTGAAAAAACCAACCAAACAAACAAACAAACATAATTCTTTGTCTCGTGTTTAACCACCCTCTCTTGGGGTGAGCTGCTTGTAACAAGCTTCATACGATAGAGGGCAGCCATCAACGTCCGCTCAGTGCTAGGATTGCGACCTACGAGGACAAAAATTAACGGATATGAACGCACATTTTTGTGTAAGTGTTATTACACTAAACTAGGACTGTCAAAGCATCTGACCGTTCTGTTGCTCTGTGAAGCCAATAAAAAAAGCTGTGCACAACATGTTTGTTTCCCATCCCCACGCGCGCGCCAAACTAGGCCTGCTGCGTCAGCATCTTACCGCGAGTGATTAAAAGAATTGCATTTGACAACGCATCACCGTGAACAGACGTGCGCAAGATAGAAAATGTAGATCGGGTTCTGCGCCTGAATACCTGACTACACTCATCGAACGTAGTAACCCTTCCAGATCTCTCCGTTCAGGAGATGTTTTTTCTCAAAATTCCCCGGATACGACACAAGTTCTATGGCGATCGTTCATTTCAACATTCTGCGTTGTGGCATGGTCATATTCGTTCTGCATCAAGTACTTAAGTTTTCAAATCAAGACTCAGAGAACTGCTTTTCTGAGAAAGCTTAACGCATGTGATCCTGTGTAAAACGCCGGCGAACATTTTGATGCATACCGGGCGCTATATAAATTTATAATCGTCTCATAATTTATTATATGTTACAGCCCGAATGTGGGACTGTATGCCCGAGGGTAGGTGACCATTTGCACGACGCAAGGAGGGCAAATGGTCTCCTGCCTCGAGGTTACACAGTCACTTGTTTGGGCTATAGTATTTTTATTACATGCCTCTCTTACACAGTTTTCGGTCAAAATATTTATTTTTATTAGCAAATTTAATGGCAAAATACTGTATATCCGTCTTAGACGAAAATCCGTTAAAAATGAATCGATTTTCATCACCGAGTGGCGCATTGATATATTTACACTACTGTTATGCGGTTTATCATTTTTTTATGCAAACTGTTCCTAAAATAGGATTTCCCATGCAAAATATGAAATTTTAACATTTTTACATCCAAAAGTCGTCAAGTTGAATATAATTCAGGTTCACTTTCAGGCCCGCGACGTCATTGACGAGTTACAATTGGATCATATGGAGCGCGTGATATTCGATATACGAGGCACGTCATAAATACATTATATTGCCCGATACTAAGTAGTGAACCCATCCAATCTTCTTTCTGCCTGTCACAGCAACCCGTGCATGTTAATTTGCCTGTTTTGTTTTCATGTCGGCGGAAGAATCTTAAGATATTTGAGCAAAGACAAGGAACAAATAAATAAATGAAACGTTTAAAAGAAACGGAAAGAATTCAGATCAGGTAAAATTGAAGCATCGTATTAGCAAAGGCGTTATGACCAGAAACAAAGACTTTTCACCTTTTTATTTCAATTGGGTGTTGCATATTATTGTAGATAGTTCGACCGGTAGAATAATGCATTGGCAGACTGAATGAGCGATCTAGATAGTGGAATAATGTTCAACAAGAAATACGCAAGTTACCCGGTATTCTGACAATTTTAATAAGTGCTTTCAAGACTCGTCTGTTCATCAGAACATATCAGCCTCACTGCTGTGACTCTGTAGAGGGCCACTTAACACTAATCCATGTTGGACTTGCGCTTGATATCGATTTGATTGATAAATTGATTGATTGATTGATTGATTTTTGTAGGACTGATGACGACTACAAAAGCTTAAATTTAGGTTTATACATTACCTGTTGGTGGAAATTCAGCCGTAGGTTGTATGAGTCTCAATTGCCTCTTCGTAATAATATCGATTACTGTTTTGTCACCGACCCCTGGGGGTAGAATATAGCGAACTTGGAGACCAATGTCAGATAAACGCCTCTCGGCGCTGACGATTGAAAGTCTTATAGCATTTGAGTACTGTATTTCCCAGTGACCAGGTGACATCGGTCCGTCACATCGAATCCCAATTTCATACTTTGTACTCCACTCTTTAACAAGATCCGGGTGTTCTTCTGCAAAGTCACCGTACACGAACAAGGTCAAGGGCACATCAATGTGGTATGCTTCTATTGTGGTGATCAGTTTTAATGCTCTTTTTGCGTTCATTCCCACTTGAATTACAATAGATACAACGCGCTTGTTGTCAGCCTTTGGTAAACAGCCTTTGATAACGCTTCCCATTGCACCGGGCGTATCGCTTGGAACCTGGAACAAAGAAGAAATAAAAAAATTATTGACTGTCGTCAAAATTCCCCTGTAGACCTTTACCGTCTAGCAGTGAAAAGGAAAGCCTACAACATTGTCAACGAATCTGATCACCCTCTTCATGGTTACTTCCAGAAGCTCCCGTCAGGGAGACGTTATCGGGTCCCTCATGCAAAGAAAAACCTCTTCAAAAAAGTCATTTCTTCCATAAGCAGTTTCAATTTTAAACTAAAACTCGATGTCATTGTTTTAAACTTCCACTTGGTCCTTAGTTGTTTCCGTCTGTTTCAATTTTTGTATCTATGTCGCTACTTTGTGTGTTTTTAACCATTTCAATGAGTAATAGCGTCCCTTATTATAGAATTCTCTTGCCAGTTGTACTATTTTACATAAGGTGAGCCTGAAGGCAAAATTCTGCATGTCTTTATTGATAATAAAGTAAATGAATTGAATAAAGTAGAGTGCGGCGACTTGTTTCACCGCGGTATGTGCAAATCTGAATAATAACATAATGTTATTACTAAAAACTTTGAGCACTCGTCGGCAGCATGGTTTTGCCATTTTTATGGACTGTCTTAAAAGTTTGTTTTATTGTATTAATGTATAACATTACCGGCCAATAGTGTCCAGTATAATATAGAGGCTTTTAGAGTTACGCATTTTCCCTAAAAAGAGCAATCATCATGGAGCCAATCAACACAAGTTTACCGGAAATATCAGAAATTAATCAATGTATCGACCATGGAATACTCGTGACATAATGACGGTATCCATTCGTAGTGACACCGTCATTACGTCACTCGTATCTTTAATTCGCTGAACGAAGAAAATATCAACAACAACGTGTATATAGTCCCACGGAATATTTCTCTTTGATGTCATCGTGTAGGAGTGTGTGTTTTTTGTCTTGTTTTTGTTAGTTTTGTTTTTGGTGGGGAGCCGTAAAACTTCGAGTCGTCATTGCTGCTTGTTACGCTATATTATCGTATGTGTCCTACCTTGGGTGGGTTTACAATGTCGAAATCATTAAATTGCTTTGTTTCTGCAGACCATGTGATGATATTGGACACTTGTGTAGCCACTTCCTTTGTAATACGCGATTTTTCTGCGGCTGTCTCGCCAGTTGGTTGACCAGGGTGATATTCACCGTAAAATCTTTAATAAGAGAGATGCATATTGTTTTAATTCGAGGAATTTGATCGTACATCTCATTCATCGGTGTCTCAGTGTAAGGAATACGTTCTGTAACGATTTCAATGTGTTTGCATATATTAAAACTTGATTTTCAGCACTTTCAATCATAACAAGATATTTCGAACAATCGTTTCTGGATTTAATTCCTAATTCATTGCTTCTTCTTCAATTTTTTTGATAATTTGGAAAACAGCTAGCAAAATCTGAAAAAAGTAACAAAACCTATACTAGAAAAGAGTTTGTCGAATTAATCCGTCTTTTGAATGAATTTAATAAATGAATGAATGAATAAATAAATAAGTAAACAAATAAATAAATAAATAGATAAATAAATAATTTGAAAATCTGCAAAATTAAAAAAACAGCAACGAAACCTATACAAGCGGACAGTTCGTACAAGTGATCAGTTCTTTGAATTCAATCAATCAATCAATCAATCAAATAACTTAACAAATTACCAGAAGGGGAATTGATTACTCATGTCACACAGCGAAGATAGAAATGAGAAGGATATGAGAAATATTACTTATCGATCCATGCCATCGTGCCGTCTTTCAGCATCTTTCGCAGGATACCATATTCTGCGCCTTCGACGTCCAGTTTAAAGATGACATAGTCTTCCTTATTGATATTCTGTTGAATCCACTGTGATAGGTCAATCGTCGGGATTACGTCATGTTTGGACAGCTTCCTGGAACCGCCATCTTCTTTATCGACTCCCTCAGTGTTACTGACGAAGAGACTTCCGCCACCCCATTGCATGTCTTTACCATGATTCCTCTTACCAGGAAACCAGGTCCCTTCGTTGTAGGCAGTCATGTTACCTGGTGTTAAAATGGCAAAGAAAAAGTTGTGTTTGTGAAATTATGCGCATCAGATGAATGCGATCCTGAAATTCCAGCTTTGTAACGAACTGAAGCATACCCAGACTGAAAGATCCTGAAATTCCAGCTTTGTAACGAACTGAAGCATACCCAGACTGAAAGATCTGTCGCTTGAGGGCGCTCTCTAAACCCCGCCTTTCTCAGTGGGAGAGGGAAACATAGAGATCGCCCTCGAGCGACGGATCTTTTAGTCGAAAACATACCGCAGTATCGCAATTTTTGGCCAGAATCTATTTGCTTTAGCGATTACACTACGGTGCTCATACCATCGCCATTTTACGTATAACTGTCTTTCTCTGCATGTCAATTTTAATATGC
The DNA here is from genome assembly GCA_001465055.1 of Ptychodera flava. Taxonomy (NCBI): domain Eukaryota; kingdom Metazoa; phylum Hemichordata; class Enteropneusta; family Ptychoderidae; genus Ptychodera; species Ptychodera flava. The sequence continues at coordinate 67,111 of LD367497.1, read as the reverse complement.
CTGATTGTGCAGCAGATTAGTGTCAAGGTCACAATTACCTAGACGTAATACAGAGTCTGAAAACCTTACCAAGTGCAGTTCTTTGTGTCATAATGGTCTTAAATGTATTTTGTGTCATAATGGTCACTAAGCCTATTAAAGTTACTTCAGGGATAGGCTTTGATGTGATCCTGCGAGAGGCGTCCAAATGTTAAGAATGATATCATGAACCATGAACGTGGAGCTTAAATGACCAGTGATGTTGACGTTTGAAGATTTTTTCAGCATTTTTGTTTAACAAGATTTGAGCTAATTCGGGAAAATTGGATGGGAGTAATTATTAGGAAAGCGTAACAAACTCAAAATTTTTACAAAATGATCAGTAGAATAGTGTAAAATTTGAAATATTGTTCTCATCGAACAAAACAACAAAAACACATCGATTATTTCATACTTCTTTCATTGGATTCTTTTTTTTACGAAAACAACTTTATTTTGTGTAAATGTTATAAAGAAACGAGACATAGTATTTAAAATATTTCTGATTGATGACTTTTGAGTCAGGGCACTTTTGATATGTCTCTAACTTTTAAGCGAATTTAGGACTTCACAAACACTAAATTGAGTCAGGACACATTTTAAATGACCCTGACTGACGTAACTGTAAATCAATCTAAAAACTTCATTTTGGTTGAGGCAAAGTGACAAACTGAGATTAGTACTAGTGTTTCAGTAATGAAGAAACTACAGACAAGTTCACACATTTCCATTCAAATATGAATATTGTTCATATGTTTTGAACAATATTGCATTAGATACTATCATGCACTGATACTTACTCATAACATTTCAACAGCATCGCAAATTTTGAATAAAATGATAAAGATTGTAAGAATAAATGGTTTAATAGTAGACAAATTTCTTAAAATCTTGAGAAATTGTGGCAATCCGATGATCCCAATTTAGTTCCAATCTTGTTGTTTTTGTTTTACTGTTCTACTCCCCAAAATTTGTTGAGATACACAGTATCCAGCTTGTTAACTCAGCCTGTACATGTCCAAAGTGCGTTGTTGTTATTGTTGTTGTTGTTGTTGTTGTTGTTGACAAGTGAATTCTGATTCGGACTTGAATTCAAATGTAAACAATAACAGTGCATTTTACCCATACAGATCGTTTACTACCTTCTGAGGTAGAAAAAATCATATTAGCCCCCTTTCCCGCCTCAGATGGGCCGTCCGCCGTGTACATAACGAGGAAGACTCAGGACTGTGGACCGCATTAACCAAATTTCGTGTTTGAAAACGATGCACATAGCACATTTTTTCTGAACAACAATTAGTCCTAAATAGCAATGGCAAACATGGCCATCTGTGGAGCTTATACGGTATTCAGGGTCTTTCAATACGCAGCTGTGCAATGGAAATACGAGGAAAAGAGCCCTTTTATGTCCTGTTTTGTCATGCGTGTCTATTCTTGGTTGGATGTGCTATTATATTGTGTCGGTAATTTATTGCTCTTACGTAATACAAACCTTGCATTTTAATAAATGGCTATGTTTGTGTCTGGACCCTGGGGTGATTGCAAGCTTACCCTCAGACACAACAACAATCCGACGGGACTACCTGTAAATTTGACATTATTTAGAGTGCAATTAACTAAAACGTCACATTGAAGCAGAGGGATGATTTAAACTTGGGTTTCTCTGTTGATGTTTGACTTCGAATTATTTCTTTCATACCCAGGAGTCGGTACAATTGTGATACAATTGGATTGCTTTGAGTTCACTCTTTCATGACCAGCAGTGTTAATATGAAATAATTTTAATACATTTTTAATACATTGCGACTGCTTTGAGTTTTCATGTATAATTTATTAGTAAGTGTGATATATTGGTACTTAGCACAAAATACGGGCAAGCATCGATCAGGACTAGACCATTCCATATTAGGGGGCTAGATAAGAATGACAGAATACAGTTCTTCCTCCAAAGATTTCACATATTGTATATTATAATAGCCTGATCGTACACCCACCCCCCAAAAAAACTCTTTTCATATTGCTTGTCAAGCTTATAATTTTCTGCAAACGCATCTAGCCCGAGTCGAGAGAAATACTCGGTAGCCTCCTTGTGACCACTCTCTATTACGATATTATGACGCATCGGTTAATCCATACTCCTATCATACAATCGCATCATGTCGCAGAGGTCAGTTAAATGGCTCTCGACAACGGCTTTGCTCTATCAACCCCCTTTTTAGTCTGTGATATTTCTTATAACGACATGTTATAAACATTTTTCTCCCACAGTTCCTTCACCGGATTGAGGGACTGTACATCTCTCCTTACTCAACTTGTTATTGTAATTCTGAATAATTGACCCCACACTTCTATTGTTAGTTACAGTCAGTCCACAAACATTGCCTAATCACGTGGCATACATTCTAATCGCACTCTATACTAATTAATAGAAAAAGGAAGTAGTCTGTTCACGTAATTAGTAGGACTCGTGTGCAGCGTCTCTGAAGCTGCTATCTAATTGGCTGTTATAATTGAATAATACAAATGGACTCCCTAAGTTGCTGTGAATAGTGACAATCGAAGGACACGCTGCACATCAGCATAATTAGTACGCTGCATCGAAAGTGAAATTACTGTTTTGCTTCAATTTTCCTTAGTGACAGTTTTATCAATTGACTTTCTAATCAAGAATAAACTCTGGGGTGTCCTGACATTTACTGATATTTGAAATTCAAAATGGCCGCCATCCTTGTGTCAACTCTGAAGTTGGGCAAAACACTTTGCGTCGCTTTTCAAAAACTAAGACGGTGATTTTCTATTACTCAAAGGGCTGTTAAATGACCCTCTGCAGGTGGTAAATAAGGCATTTGGGAGCCTAAATATCTGCCCCTTAGGCGCGATATACTGTAGGGCATCCATTACTGTGATAGCAGAATGAAAGTAGGCAAATACATGCCTTGACTTGAAATATCACTGAGGCAATTTAAAGAAAAGTATTTGTTTGCGGTCCTTGGATTTTTGAAAAAACCTACCAACCAGCCAGGGAAAACACAGATCAAAAACACAAGTGTATTAATATAAGCTCAATCTTTGTTTGGTTTCCCTTTAGAAAAATTGTATTTAGGGTTTTGAGACCGTTTGTCTCGAAACCCTATTGTAATCGTTCTGTTTTTTACTTTACTTTTTCACACACGTGAGCAAATGTCATAGCCTTGTCTGTCTGTCCGTATGAGTGTGTCTGTGTGTCTGTCTGTCTGTCTGTTTACACGATAACTCAAAAACGCCTGAACAGATTCAAGTCAGGTTTGGAAGACAGGTACCATATGCTAACTGCAAAACTTATTTGCTTTGTGTGGACTGCATATTAATGAAGTTATCACATATCATTCTATTTTCATATTACGATTTCCCTATGGAGACAGTAATGACAGTGTCGACATAAATTAAGAAATACTACACAAAATTTCATGAAAACGTTCACAGATGACAATCTCAAAACATTATAGTGATACTGTGAGTGGCATGTCAATTTCATGCTCATTTGCATATTTAATGAACTTTTGTAATTGGTGACATAACTCTGAATTCCTGCACAAAATTTATGATACATGCAACAAAAATATATCTAATTGGACTTAGAAGCATCGGGCAGTGTCAAGTCAATAAGTAGCTCATTATCATATTTTATAAAGTTTTGTAATTCATCGTATAACTCCGAAATAACTACACCAAATTTGATGAAAGCTGCAGCAGATACTGATCCGACAGATATCTAACTGTAGTGTAAATCATTTAGTGTGTGATGCATATTGAATCAACTTGTAATTAGGTATGCAACTCTGAAATTAGCTCACCTAATTTAATGAAACCTGCTAAAGAAATTGATTTGATAAATATCCAATTGTGCTGAGAAGCATTGGGCAGTGCCATCTTAATAAATAGCTCATTTGCATATTTTATGAAGTTTTGTATTTAGTCATAAAACTCCGAAATAAATGCACCAAATTTGATGAAATCTGCTGTAGAAACTGATCCGATTTAAGGTACCTTATGAAATATGCATCTATCTAATTCTGGGCTTGTAAATGGAGCCAGAGGTCTGATTTTTGGTATACATCGATAACTATTGGATAAATGTTTTTTGACTTAATGTCATCTGACTTAGATGACCTTTGATCTCAACTATACGTTTATACCTATCACAACCATTAACCGTAAGTTCTACACCCTTCATATTTGGTATGATGGGAGACCTTATGAAGCAACATCCTGTACCTCATTATTTATGAGCATATCGACTTCTGGGCTAGCCAATAAAGCAATAGGTCTGATTTCTGGTACACAGGTATAACTTTTTGATAAAACTTTTAAACAAAATTTCATGTGACCTTGATGACCTTTGACCTTAGAATTACGTGTATTTACCTATAAAGTGCTACACCTTCTGCATCATTGGATACCTTTTAACATCCTGTACCCTATTAAATATCCGCATATGTAATTATAGGCTAGCAAATAGAGCTAGACATCAGATGTTTTGTACACAGGGATGAATTTTGGAAAATGTTTCTAGCTTAAATGTTAGATGACCCGCGACTTCTTTGACCTCATTAATTGTGCATGTATCTCATTTTCAGTTATCCTATTTAGCTGAAGGTGTAATTTTGGTAAACGAGTATAACTAATTGACCATTTGCTCATTTTTCTTGGAAACCCTTAATTGCTGTTTTGCAGCTATATTTGTATTTGTAATAGTGTTAACATTGTGTTAGTTTTCTTAATTTTCTCTGAAAACCTACCGGTATAGGCGGAAAGCGCCTAATTGAAAAGAGTGAATAGCGCACATTAATTCCCCAGGATCATTTAACTGAGCCCTAATATTACATTAATTTTGTTTTATTACCGACAGCCATCTTCCAAGAAACTGTTGTGCATTCCTTCGTATCTGGTAAGTTAACCTACCGTCCTTATCAGCCACACCAACGGGACAGTGAAGGACATGGCCTTTCCCGCGGAAATAGGCAAAATATGGCGCCAAATCGGCGTCGATCTCGAACGAGTGAATGATGTAATCGTCTGCATCCGGGTAAGCTTCTCGGAAAAGGTTGACAGTTGAAGCAACGTTGGCTCCGCAATCAAGCAATATCTTTCTTGGTCCAGGTTTTGGTCTACATTAAGTAAACGTAAAGTTTAGTCAATAAATGAGTGAGCGAATGAATGAATGAATAAATAAATGAATGAATGAATGATCGAAAGAACGAATTAATCTTAATAAGTTAGGTAGCAAGCTAAAGAATTATTTATAAATAAATTAATTACATAATTTATTGATTAATTAATCAATTATTTAATTAAAACGCGATTACATGCTTCGGTTCATCAATTGAATAATCAATTTATAATAGCATATAGGAGAACTATGAAAAAACATGAGTGGGGAAAGATTACTATATATTATGAGAAGTGGCGTCAGAGTACTGGAAAGAGTTTCTACAAGGGAGTTATGTGCTCATGTCACAAATGCAAATTGCAGCAAACATATAACCTTCTTGAAGTGTGCGAATTCTATGATTTACTAACAAATAGACGTGGCGGGGATAAGACAAAATTTTGCAATATGCTGTTAAAAATTGCTCATGATTTGAATGGCCTATATACTGTTTCTCTACTACTACTACTACTACTACTACTACTACTACTACTACTGATAAAAGTAATGTAACATGCTTACAATATAGTTTCTGTCTGTCCATTGCTGTACCTAGGTGTAAAGGAAAGCAAGAAAACGGTAAAAATTCGCCGCGTATAAGCACAGACAAATAGAGAAACAGACTAGCAACGGGTATTGTTCAAGGCGTAAAGCGGTTACGTAACCCACCAATGTTCGCCTCGCCTCAGGTAGCTCTCGCCTCTCTCTTCAGAAGAGTGCCGACCATGCATCCTTCCGTAATTTTCGGATTTTTGCCAATTGTTAAGAGAAAGTATATTCGGCAAAGTTTGTGTTGTTGTTGTCGTGTGGTGCTGAGCGGAATTGGAGTGTTTTGAGCTTCAGGAAAGTGAGTTTTACCATTCTAAAAAATCCTCTCATATTTTATGAATATATAATGAGTGTGTTTGAACCAAATTTGAAAGTCTTTTATCGATAATGTCTGGTTTTCGTCAAGGAAGGGCATATTTATGAAACTGCTGGCGTGTTATGTTTTGATTGGCGTGAGGCAGTGCTTCTGCCCTGAGAGCTCACAAAGTACCTATGGTTGCTACGCGACTGGCAGCATGATGCCATCTCGTCGTATTTTTCGCATAATCTCGTGCAATTATCAACCACAAACAAAGTCTCCAAAACGTTTAACACCTTTGAAGCTCATTTTAAATGAAACGGCCATAGTCTACCGAGACGACCATGGAACAAAAGGCATGCCGCGTTGCTAGTCTGTTTCTCTATTTGTCTGTGGTATAAGTGACAAAAGTTACAAATTAACGTTGAAAGTTGCTCATGATTTGCATGCACTACTATGTACTGCTTTTCTTCTTCTTCTTCTTCTTCTTCTTCTTCTTCTTCTTCTACTACGAGCACATCTGCCACTACTACTACTTCTACTACCTCTTCTACTACTACTGATACTAGCAATGACGTATTCTTACAATGCAGTTCTTGTCTGTCCATTGCTATGCCGCGGATGTAAAGGGAAGCAAGAAAACAGAAAAATTAGAAGCAAATAGTTTTGCATATAGACTTTATGCGACAGAAAATTGGTACTTGTAATTATGTCGGATGCCAAATCGCAAACTCCATGTGAACAAAAATTTAATACAGCTATGATACTACGCCTCCACTGATATGACCATGTAATTGGTCGCTTATATTCAAATGTATGTACATGAAGGGAGCACCTCTGTCTACCACCCTTCTCTGTCTGGCTCTCACTGTCTTTCTCTGTGTCTGTCTGTCTGTCTGTCCGTCTCTCTCTCTCATATCGTCTACAAAAAAGTGCAACCAATGGCAACTTGTCCCGTTGTATAAAACCCCATCCTTTTAAACGAATCCAAAATAGACAACACTTGATAAACGCTTTTCACTCATCGACGCAGGCACCAAAAATGACTTGATCGAAAGTGACTTGTGGAATCGTAATACATTGATTTTGCTGTCGAGATCAGGTGACCCTCTCTTTGGCTCACACCTGAAGTCGAACTTAAGCCATCTGATTAACTCTGGTAAAACTATGATTTAATTTTGTTACGGGCGTATTCAAATTCTTGGCCGTACGTTTTTAGTAAACTAGCATATGATTAGATATCTCGAAATACAATTAACGGCAGATGTGCCTCAGATGCGTGCTACAATTAAGTTGCCAGGAATGGAGATAAAAGAAGGGAGACTTCAGTCCTGGGGATAAATAGTTTGGCTTGCTTCGATGACCTGCTTCAAAGTATTCACCTCATAAATATCTGAAGTTCGTTTCAACTACATAGTATTTACTTTTGGTAAACAGATGACACTGGCATATCTTTCGCCCAAGACGCAGATTCTCTTATATCTGTGTTGGTGTTGAGCGCTAGCGGGAACGTCTTTCGTTACCCTCCATAGAGGCAAGGGTTCTCAAACAACAAATTAAAGGCGGGATTTCAATCATCAAAATAGAGAGGGTCTAAGGGAGAAAATAATCCAAACCTAAATATCAATACGCCACTACGTGATCGTGCAACTCATGATTTACTTATAGCACTCAGTGATGATACTGCCTTTAAGGCAAAGGTCTAACAAAGCCGTATAAAACATTGCAACTGATTTACGTTCGAAAAAAAGGCTGGTAAAAACAATTATTATCGCGTCGTCGCCAATTAGGTGTGTCTGCTTTGAATGCAAATCGACGTCTTATTTAGATCCTGGTGTATTGATCATAAATATCGAATCTGCCTTTGTGTTAACGACTGATTGGTGCGTGCATTAACGTTTGTGTCAGATAATTCTCATAGGAATGTTACCTCCGTAACATGCTCTCTCTCTCTCTCTCTCTCTCTCTCTCTCTCTCTCAATATTCTGTCACACGATACATAAAACCATCGTGAAAATGACCATTAATTCATTTCCGCCATAATTTCATTTAATTTCAAAATTGTTTAAAAGCGGGGTCCAATATATGCATGGTCACCCATTCATTCAATATCTTTCAACACGTCAAACAATATAAGTAGCATCTCGTATCAAACAAAATTTCCTGAAAAATGGCCGACTTTGTCCCTTTAATATAAAGAAGAGTAAAGAGCTAGCTGCCACCTTGATTATTCCAAAAGAGCATCTCATACAAGCAATAAAGGGTAAGATATACTTCAGTAGTGCCGCCAACGCTCAGTCTCGACTGGTATAAAATTTAGTCTTCTTAAGCTATGGATGAGGAGTGAGGCGCCATTCTGTTACAAGATCACGGTTTAATTCCCCTTGAATACTTTTTAAAAAACTATTTTAACTTTTTAAAAAATAGAGAATTGTCATGATTCACACAACTATCTCCTACCTTATTTCCTCAAGTTGCAGGACTGCTATCTTGCCATAAAATGTTAAAACTTAGCTCAGATGACTTCGAGTTTTCTGAAATTTTATCATCATGCTTCTACGGTAACCAAAATATTGAGAAAAACTCACTGACAAATACCATTACCCAATTAAAAGAACATGATATATACCCTAATAGGAAACCAAAATGGACTGTTTTTCTCATCAATTTGCTATAGGGTCCTTCAAAAACGCCCTGACTACATTCTGCGTTCATTAAGCTACAACTGACGAAAAGGTCAGGGACATTTCATTAATGCTCTGACTTAAAAAATCATCAATCACAGATGTTCTGTGTTTTGTGTCGTTTCATAATATGTACACAACAATAAACGGTTTGATGAAACATTACATCCATTTTTTGCACTATTCTATCATTTTGTAAAAATTTAGTTGTAAAATGTTTGATTTCGTTACACTTTTGTTATACTAACTCCTTTTTAATTATCACTATTCAGTTCCAATCATGTTTGCCACATGTATTCTCTATATGGTTCAACTATTTAGTCATTATACGCGGTTTAATTCTTTACCGACGAATTTACTCGCTTCAACACGCAATGCTTTTGTGTACGTCAAGTGTATCGATCATTGCACTGTTGTCTACATTGGTTTCTTCTGAAGGTATTTTATCTTGTTCGATTTTTATTCCTATATTACGTACTTTTTTCTTTCAATCAAATATGAAGAGCATGACTAACTGCATCTATTATGGATGATCCTATCACACAGGGCAAATATGGAAAAGTCATGAAAAATGTTGATAATTTCCCCATTATAATAATTAACGTAGAATATCCTGGCTAAGAAAAAATATTGGGACTCTAGAGTTATACAATATGTTTCTGATCTACCGCTTACTTTTTAAGATGTTTAAGTAAATGCAATTTTAACTGTCTTATTAAAATCGAATATATATATAATGAATTTGAAATTGTCACATATATTTGAATTTGAATTGTTTATTAATCCTCGTCATGCGTTTCTCAAGCACAAAAATCTGCAAACTTAAAAAGTTCACTTTTTCAGTGTGTAGGCGAACGTTACATTGAATAAAGTCCTCTAATACGTGTGTTTTCTGTAGTAAAATAAATAAATCACAATGCAGATCTTTCAAATCCTAAAAATCCAGTGCAAAAGTACGAAAAACATACACATTGCCATTTTGTTCGTTTAAGTCGGGACCAATGTTGTTCTATACTTTCAACTACATTTAAATTCATGCACGGCGGGAATACAGGAAAATGACAGCTAAATGGCGACCATCTTGAAATTGTTGGTAGCTAACTTTTTTATCTCTAAGTGATGAAGGTATTAATACTCATGCTAAGTAACATATTTTATATCATTCAATAAAATGTTTCGCCGAGAAATAACTCTAATTTGCTCTAGCTCCGCTATATGTATTTGTGCGTTTTAAGTTATTATGTCAAAAAACACTGTGCTATGAAATAAGCAAAATTTAATTTATGCAAATCAGGATTCAAATATGATTAATTACGATTACGAACTTATTTCTATTGTTGCACTAGAAAAATATGCAGAGTTTCACCATATGAAGTCTATTTGTATTTCTATTTTTATTTCCTTGGGAAATCTGTGATATTTTGGCCGCCATTTTGTTTATGCTCATTATCTCAAAGTGCCCAAAGCTGACAGAGTGACGGTAACATTTTTTCTATGTGATGATGTTCACAAGCAAAAAATGTTTTGAAAAACGTAAGAGGTTAAAAAAAGGTTGGGTGAGAAAAGTTGACTTGGCTGCCGGACTAAATCTACCGGATATGAATTCATATGCAGCTAGTCTACAAACTCTCTTTACATTGAGTCTGACCTACATCGCTTTTATGTCGGAAAAGACGATACAAATGTACATACATTTCGTGTTATGGCACACAACAAACGATTAATCAGTCAGGTCTGACAAATCTCTTTGAATTTTGAATTTACTGACATCAACTAAGCCTTATTAGTGGTTGTGCTATCAAGGAACATTAGGTATTCATGCGTTTTTATTCATCTTGTCAATCCGTGAAAGAGAGTCATTTGACCAAACATCTGGTCCCTAAAAGGATTAAAATACCTTATGAATACTCCAAATGAACAAAGAATAACCTTTTGCATTAAAAGGTCAAAATATAGAAGTAATAATTTAACATAAATTCCTTCAAATGTTAATACCTTTTTTAAAAATCTGACAAATTATACTCTTAAATGTACAGCCATGCCATTATATTAAATTTAAAGAACGAGATTCGTTTATTTTTAAAGGGTGAGAGTGCGCTTCAGAATGTTGTGGAGGTAAACATGGAAAGACAGCAATAATCATTGGTACCGTACGTACGTACCTATGTACGTATTAGGTGATTGGGTACAGTACGTTGTGAGTTCGAACCCGATTGAAACCACCGGTTTTTGTTTGAAAACCAGAGAGGGTTTAAGTCTACATTCCTCCCCGTTTATTCACAAAAGCATCTCTACTTTGTCACAATTTTTTGTCTGTTTTGTCGAACGTCCCAATGACGAGGAATATGAATTCTGCCTATTTGAACATGCCAAGATACTTAGACAATCAGGGTGTCTAGCATACGGGTGCCAAAAGTATTGTACACTGTGTAGTCAACATTGCTTTGAATTGAATAAATACTGGTACTGGTCCGTGACC
>LD367497.1:17801-41617 GCA_001465055.1 Ptychodera flava | reverse complement strand
TTCTCTTTCAAAATCAAGAATAAAATTCGGGGATCAAGCAGCAAATTGTGGTGCTAGAAAAACAAATTACCCAAGATGTGCCTTTATTTCAAATTAAAAATGGTCGCCATCCCTGTTTTAACTGTAAGGAGAGCAATACAACTTTCGGCTTTCGAAACAATAAGGACGTGAAAAGTTTCTTACACCAAGAGCTTCAAAATTAACCCTTACAAGTGGTAGATCAGAAAAGAACTGGAATAGTTTCAGAGTTCCCTTAACGAGGACCTACGAGGAACTGAAAATAAGCATCTTGTGGATCATGTGATGTGTACATCAACACCTCAACCCAAATCGATAAATATTTCCCTAGAATTCGGTGGCCTGGTTGTGCAATTACCTGAGGTCTTACTGCTAATAAAGTTATTTCACGATTTTCCGCCCTTACAAATTACTCATTAAAAAGTGTGTAATTTAAAAAGAAAAGTAGATGAGCTAACATCTGCAAGTTAAAACAACCCCATTGTCCCAAATTAGTTCCAATCGTGTTTATGGTTTCAGAGACGCTAAGCCTTATTGAAGCAGACGACAGAATGAGGAAACGGTTGATCGCACATATTCTATTTCTGAACACATTCATTCGCCATGAAAACACGCAATGACGTGTCCTATGTGATCAAAGTGAACGCATCCGACGCGTCACTGATCGTCGAAAACCTTAGGGAGTGGTTGAACCTAGCTGTGGGAACGCAGCTATCTGTTGGCAGGATCGCGTCACTACGCGGGTCATCAAAGGTCAACCCCGATCCGTGGCGGAGTTGAACTTTTGATGACCCGCATAGCGACGCACGTTACCCTGCCAACAGATAGCTGCGTTTCCCCTTCGTTGAATTTTCCCGTAGCACATTTATGGAAAGCAAATACACACAAGACGAGGCCTTAGGGTGCGAAAATTACAGAGAGAGAGAGAGAGAGAGAGAGAGAGAGAGAGCAGTAGGAAGTGTTTTCACTTTCCGTTATAAAGTTTAGTTCGCGATACACTAAAATACAATATGACACACGGGAGATGTTTTTGAAAAAGGGCAATTGAAAACATGTATGACCCCTCTTTACACGAGCTTTGTCGAAAATCTGTTTTTAGTGAATGCTTCGAGTATACGGAACACGTGCTAGATCGACCACATCTCACAATTCACTCCATGCAGGCGATCTTTGACGTGATACAAAATTGTATGCTTACCCTGTCTGTTTCTCGGCAAACTTCCATAAATTCCAATTGACTGCTGGACACGACTTCGAATTTTTGCAGTTCGACTCTCTTATAGTATTGTATGACCGACTTCCTGTATTCAAACCAAAGACCGAGCCTCTCGGGGATATTGTTACTGCCGCAAATGTTCAGCCTGCGCGACCCTTTGCATCGCCCAGCACAAATATTTTTCAATAGCTGTAGATCTGTAACTGGACACTTTTATAAGTCAGCGTATAGATATGTTAGGGGCCATGGATAATTAAAACATGCGCACACTGAGTGAACGCAACTAGGTGCGTTTGGCCTAAACCCTCCCCTCCTCTGAACGAAAGTTTGGAAGTGCGAAAATCCCAACCAAGCCTCAGTCTGTATCAGCTTACGAACAATCGATAAATTTGTCGCTATGAAATCATGCTCATCCCGGGCATACCTCTAAAATCAATCTTTGTTCAGGGCAAACTCGACAATAATGCAACCGACAAAATGAAATGAATTGAAACAGTGTATCCAAAATGATCGCCTTTTGTTTTTACTCGCGCGCTAAACAGGAATGCTGGTGCATGGTGTAGCGCACTTGACTGGTACACGCCGCGCCGAACAATATAGTGCGGTATTTTGCGAAACATAAAAACGTGTAGCGAGATGTTGCGATATAAAATCATGTCGTGCAATTTTTGCGCACGCTAATCGAAATACAGCCGAACCTCCTCCCCCTGAACACAGAAATTGCTTTTACATGAGCGTGTTTTCATTATCTACGGCCTCTTAGTGAGCAGTTAGCGTAGAGCACTGGAGGAAGAAATATAACGGCTGGCGGTATAGTGGCCATTTTCGGGCCTGTGGCGGCTACTGTATGATTGTTTGCTACAAATGAAGTAAACCAGAGGCGGGAATTTACTGACTATTGATTGGTCAGAAGTTTCGGCGGAAAGTGTGTGATTGGCTTCTGTATTGAGGGTGGCTAATGACTTTCTTATAGGGCACGATGCGAGTGCTTCATGAACTCTATTAAACTTAGCTCGGCTATTGAATCATGCACTCTTTTAAAAGGTGGGAATTTGGTGGAGCGGTTTCGACTGTGATGTCTTCGCCAGGCCCGGCCCTTGACTGGGTGCCGTGTAGTATGAGTTAAAATGGCTGTGCCGCCAACAAAGCTGTTCGTGCAAAAAGGTGTCCGTGCGAAGTTTTTCAGCGGGCGAGCAAATTTCAAAACTAAATCAGCGGGCGGGTAGGATTAATCGATATCTACCGAGGGTGGCGACGAAATTTCATTATTTTCAGCAGGCAGGGAGAAAATTTTTGACAGTGGGTACCGGAAAATACATAGAGGGAGGGGAAAGCCGTTGTTGATGATATAACTTGAGGGGAGATTAAGCGCCTAACGTAGAGGGGAGCAATGTTCCTAAGTATATTCAGTATACTGTTAGCTGCTGGTACGGTTTTGTGTTGATCTTGTTTGCCCAGTGGGAATTTATCGTACAACGTCGGGGAAATTCAGTAGTAGGGGGAGGCAGTGGGAAGTTGTGTTAAGGCACGCTAACTCCAGAGTAACCGTGGTTGTGGGGAGTGGGGAGCGGACAGGCCATCGATACTTGAGGGCAGTTGGCATCAAAACTCATTTGGAGGGCACGTTTTCCGTGTACGCTAGCAGTGGGAGGGCAGTTACGAACAACTCTACTTTCCCCTCTAAATTTTGGTTTTAGGTCAAAAATGATTAAAACTGGTATATCAGCCTTCAACACATGTTTTATGATGATTTTGCGAAATTGATGAAGCCGAGAATCTGATCGAAAATCTACTGAATTTATTCGGTATTATACTTCACATCTGGCTGCAATAATTGTTGCCCAAGGGCCGTGCGCATGATTTTTCTCTCGTGTTTAGTGTAGCGCCGGCCCGCATTGGGACAGCTGTAGTGTTGAATTAAATCCGCTGATACGGACAGCCGATTAGCCAGTTGACAATGTTTGCAGAGCAATTACGGTGTGTACACAGGTTGGAGAGGAGATAAGGACTTGTTGGTAAAGAAAGCAGTCAGACGGTTTGGAGTCGAAATCTTTATTTAAAATATCACAGTCAAAATTAATAAAATAAAAAAATAAACCGTTGCACAAAGAACCCTACCCCTCCCCACCCCAGGGGACTGACTTTTGTCCCCTGTTTACATACTATAGATTTGTCTGTGGAACACATATTTATATAGCCAACAAAGGCCACCGTAGGCCTGTGGCCACCGTAAGCCGATTACGTTGATTAAGTCAACACCGGAAAGCAATTGCTGGCACATATTGTCGCTTATGGTCAATTTCGAATGTGTAATAAACCAACCTAAAATATCCTCACTTTTCCAAGACTTTTTTTTGAATAAGACCCATTAAAGACTAAAAAAGTGTATAACACTGTCACAAGTGTCGAAAGTGGCATGTAAATTCAAATGTTTTAACATTATTTTAGATTTCCCGCCATTTTCAAAAACTTTACAGACGAAATAAAGATTACAACAATAAAATTTGTATGTGCAGAAAATACTGTTTTTTTTGTACTTTTCCATGGGGGCACCATTCAATGAGAGCAGCACCCGGTTATTATTCAGCTTGTTAAACGTGTAGGCATGGTCCAAATCAACGAGCAGTGATACTTCTACACAAATCCTTCAGTTAGCACATTTACACGAACCAGCTATGGTTTGAAAATAATATCATGAAAATAATGCATAAAATTCACAGCTATATGGGCTTTAACTGTAACTTTATTCGCTGTAAATGCTTTCTATTCAATAGTTTAATCAGCAGATTAGCAAACCACAGGCTAAAAGGGGCAGTCTTCAATCCCTTGTTCTCGCATCAGTAGTTGTTGACATTGATTGTTTATGTGATTCTAGTCCTTTATTCTCCTTTGAAAGTTGTGTACAGTTAGTCAATTTGCCCCTTTAAGCGTCCAATCTCACAGTATCGACTATCGGAAAGCAAGCGCGGTCCAAGAAAGCACTCAATTTCGAAATAGCTTGTTGTATGACCAAATTTCCACTCGTCTTATTTCTTCAGACCGAAATTCTGTATCGTCTGATGTAAAAGCATGGAGGTACCTCCATGGTAAAAGTGACGTTTCGAAGTAAGATGTTGATAATTATGAAATAAGGGCAACAGGAACAATACGAAAAAGCAAATACGCAAATAACTTTCCGATTCTCGGCCCAATGAAGAAATCTGAAAATATTGATTTGACCCATTGCCATGTTATGATTCCCACAAATTCGCACGAACATGATCGTGGTTTGTAACGCAGCATCGTTTAGTCATAGCATGCATATGTACGTATCAGCTGCAACCTAAGTCGACTGCTAAGCGTAACAAGGAGTCCAGCAGAGCTAACTCTGATTAGGATAAACACACCCGGACAATTTGCACGAGACATCGTTTCTCTCTAATTTTTCGAACAAAATCGACGAAAAGTAAGTGTAAAACGTGTCAGATTTCAAAAATTAACACTGTCATCGAGCGTTTATTTATTTTTCATGACGAAAATATCAGTAAACATTAAGTTTTTATCGAAATAAACTCAAAACTACATTTTTGGAGCTCTGACGGTCCCCGTGTTGCTCGGCCGAGGTATCTCGAATGATAAACGTCGCCGCAATCTTGCTGCCCCGTTCCTTTAAAAGGGTAAGGCCCAAGGTTGACAAAAAGAGCATTATCCTCAGCAGTTCTAATGAAAATACACCCTGGACGTACAATACTTTTGCAATATTTATTTACGCCTGCGAAATGGTTGAATGGGCATTTCCCCTTTGTCAAGGTTGACACCGAGTAATGCCATGGAAACGACGCTGTCTGTAGATAGCATCGTATCCTCGTGGAAAATTACATTGCTCGATACTAAAACAGGGCGTTATTAATAATAACACAACTACCTTGCAGACTACACCCATTGAACACAGTCGACTCATATCACGAGTGCGCCCAAATTGACCCGCAGTGCGCTAGAATGTGGGACAACGAGTTCGGTTTTAGGGACATTGTCGCAAGGGCGCGTCCTGACTTCAACATTGCGATATAAGATAAATTGCTGTCTGACAGACTGGCGATATAAGATTAGTCTGACACGATTTTTACCTGCGGATGCTCCTTTGTTCAAATGACCTATGACCTTTCACCAAGGCGACACGGCGTCCCTTGACGAAAGCGAGGCTATGACACCTTGTGATGCAACATTGCTGCAGGAATGCTGTACTGCTGAGGTGGACAGTTTCTCAGCATTGCGTGAGAAAATACTAACGACATTACTTTGCACGAAGAACCTAAACCTACGGACATCGTGTAATTGTGCATTACTTCACAAATTTTAGGTGAGTACATGCCACAACTTTCAGTACTAATATTTCTGTGATCT
The DNA here is from genome assembly GCA_001465055.1 of Ptychodera flava. Taxonomy (NCBI): domain Eukaryota; kingdom Metazoa; phylum Hemichordata; class Enteropneusta; family Ptychoderidae; genus Ptychodera; species Ptychodera flava. The sequence continues at coordinate 36,000 of LD367497.1, read as the reverse complement.
TGAAGGCTAGTGTTATGTTTCGTGCTGAATGTTTGACTTCCGCATTGATGATGTCCGAGCCCGTAGTTAGCCTTCCCCCTTGAAATCACACTTGTTAGTTCAATCTGCGATTTCGTTAGTGATCGCTTGGTCACACACAGTTGTCCACGGGATTGGCTTCATTCGTGCATCTGGCAAAGTTCAACGTCGCTTACAAGTCCGTTGTTGGGTTGCCATTTCTATCTCGGCCGACTTGTGGTGCAGAGTTCAGCGTACAACTTTTAAGATGCCGGTCTTGGGTTGTGATCACAGTCACGTGTGGTTCGATATTGAGTCTTTTGGTAGCTCCATGGCTCGATACACGGCGAAGGCCGCTGTATGTACCAGAAAGGCACATTTGTTATTCATACAGCGGCCTTCGCCGTGTATTGAACTACAGGCGACTGTGCTTGTGACCTATTTCGACGAGTTCGGTACCATTGCATTGGTTGCACTGCCACTAGGCAGGTATTTTTACTCTCAGTTCTGGAGCAATCAAACAGCACTATAGGCTAGCTGCAGTACCGTTGCTCGAGGTTTTTGCCTGGGTATTTGGATCGGACGGCAAAACCAGAACGACCCAAATACCCAGGCAAAACCTCGAGCCCACGGTACTGCAGCTAACCAGGAGGCTACAGGCAACAGGCAGCAAAGAGGAACGTCCTCGATTTTCACCCTGTTCCGTATAAAATGGTCCACTGATGAGATTCTGAGAGTGTGGAGGTAGAGCTCACTTTTGATATTCAGCGTGGGAGTAGAGACAGGCCTTCATGATGCCTGGGAGGATTGTACACTTTATATTTGCAATGGGTTATTTTAACATATCAATTACCATAGTTACCAATGTCTACAAAATTGTTGATTTTGCAGATGATAAGCGTTGGTATGTGTTGGTATTTGAATCAGTCATACCATTTCCTCAAGCACTTTCCTGTGTCTGGCTATTGCGTCATTACTGGTTTGGAGGGGAATTCTGCAGATGATTGCACTTTTTTCACGTTGCCTGGTAACAAGTATGATGCAAGTGTAGTGAAACTCCATGTACCTAGGAATCATTGCCGGAAAATATCCTATTTAATTAAACAGAAGATAATCAGATTATACAATCAGACAAACAATTTTCAGAGCAGTGGAACGCCCAGACATTATAACCATCAGATATCTAGCAACATGGCATGACAGAAGCAGTGTTGTGTTTGGACTGGCCCCCAGATGCCTGGCTTCTCTCGGCAGCTGAGTTGCTAGCTGGCCAAGGCGTTAACCCCATGATCTACGCAACAACCTACCACTAGCCCGACGGTCTGCCAATGTTTATTTAGTTCTTCAATTTATTATATGTTTTGAAAGTTATATGCCCACAGACTTGGAACAAGTGTCAGAAATTGCAGAGTCTAGTGCATATTGACTTGCGGACTGATTGCATACAATTGGGTGCAAATTTCTAGTATGCTATCGTCATAGGCCTCTCACCAAAGTTACCCCCACAGGAAGTGGAGTGATTGATCAAAACTATGACAAAAAGTGTCGTATTACTGTTAGCAGCAATCTTCTGCAGAAACTTAATGCAGGACAACTGCAGATTATTGGACACACCTTTGGTTGTGAACTAAAAGGGATTTTCTGAGGGGGCTCTGATGGGAGTGAGAGTGGTAGTGTACTCCCTAGGTTACCAACAATTCAAACAAAATTTTTGTGTCCACTAATTAAAAGTCGTACCAAGAATGCAACAATTTAGTTTTGTAGAGTACAAAACTTGTTGCTGTAGTGACTGATTAATCTCAGTTCAAATCACAATCAGTAACAGCCAAGCCAGTTCTTGCAACTTTAACACTCTGAGCACCAAAGTCAGTTTTTATTGCCTGTATAAAGTATAATCCAGACAATTTTTTCAGGTAGGAACATTTTGTTATGATTTTCCCTAAATTTTGACCAAAAACTGGAGTTTATAATAAGTACTATCCACCTGGTCCAAAAATTAAAAGACAATTGCAGAAAAATTCATAAAAAGTGGTAAAATGTGTCACTATAGTTTTGGTGGGAAAAATTACAGCACTCAAAGGGTTAAATATTGGTCAAAAGTGAGTATACAGTAATGATGGCCATTGGATTTGATCCTCTACCTCCCCCCTCCAATCAACTACAGTACCTCATATGCAAAGTGTGTGTAAATATTTTACATATTTTACCGAAATAGAACTGAGAAGAGCTGCCTTACTGTCAATCAGTATCATAGCTTATGATCGTACATGTAAGCAAGGAGACAAGCTGGTAGACTGTTCGCTACAATGTCTACATATATATATATATATATATATATATATATATATATATATATATATAATATTGATCACTGCCCTTTCACCAAGATCAATATAAACTGTGACTGCTGGAGAGAATGTCATCACCCCAGTTCTGTACTGAATGTGTTGGTCTGAATTGGAGTAAATAAAATGCAAACTTTTAGAAAGTCACACAAAAATTCTACCTCTGTTTTGTATATTCTTCAGGAATGTGTACTCGTTAGAGTTCCAAAGATGACTTCCAAGAGTGATAAACAGTCACTGCGGCTGACTGGTGTCGGATCAGAAAATAAACTTTTACTGTCAGGTTCCAGGACAAAGAGCCTCTTGACTGATGCAGGCTCATCTGGTAGCAAACTTACTACATCTTCTTTGAAGCTGAAGACATCTTCAGCCCGCACTCTGACAGCCACAAGTTCTCAGGGATCTACTGCATTGCTATCATCGTCATTGTTATCTGGGAAGAGCAGGTCCCTGCTCCTCGGGAAATCAACGCTCAGTAGTTTCGCACAGTCACCGTCAAAAGTTGACTCAGCTTCGAGAAAATTACCTGCAGAAAACAAAGAGAAGGGAAAAAAGAAACATGAAGTGAGCTCGTCCTTGACGTCAAATCTTACTCTCAGCAGAACAAGCCATAGTGTCTCCAAGACCAGTGGTACACAGAAGGTCACGGACCGGACAAGTTTACTTTCAAAATTGAGTACAACATCACCAAATCTTGGACTCGGTTTGACTTCAACGCTAAGTACCAAAAAATCACCAAGTATAGCCTCAGCCTCTGGTTCGAGGTTAACATCTTCCCCGTTACTGACCTCAACTCTACTGCGCTCCAAACAACCAGCGGTGAAAAAATCAAAGCAAGCTACCCACAATACATTGCCAACTGCAGCCAGAACAGACAGGGTATATGCTGATTTTGGCATCCGGGAGTATGATTTCAAACTTGAGGATGGTGATCCTGAAGTCACTATTCCTGATTTTCTGGCACCGGATTTGGATGTGACAGTTCAGAAATCTGTAAAGCCAGTGAAAAAGATCAACGTCTTAAAGGTTAGTGCTTTCCTGGGTACTGTGTTATTAAGGTAGAACACGCCTTAGGGACAGATATTCAGACTCTGAAACTTTTACAATTCTATCAAATGATTGTCATATCTATTCATGTGTGTATTCAAATTTCCAACTGACAGGCGAAGTGCGTGAACCATGTGCATTGCGATGTGCAGACAACGACATTGCTTTGCCCGTCACTTGGTAACGACTCTGTCACGGGTCACTTGTCTTGATCACGTGATTGATATTGAAGTATGGTTGACAGCCAGAGACTTTAATGACTGTCTTAGGCATTGTACAAACTTACAATAATGGCAGGTATGAGAAAAGTGATATTTTTAGGTTTTAACGACATTGACATTGATGAATCAATATGTGTCACAGGTTTTGATAGAATATTAACAACACTGTAATCACCACCTGTTGCACAAGGTCACGTGTAATACTTCTTTTGATGAAAGGTATTGCTAATCTGTTCACCCCAAGCGATTAATAAACAGGTCCACATGCACCATTGATAAGAATACATGTAGGTTTGGAGCAAACCATTGTGGTCGAAGGGTAAACATTCTGAGAGAATCACAATATACATTTGTAATTGTAGGACATGTAATGCCTCTTTGGTTTTAATGAGAGCTAAAGTCAATTTTTGTCACTTTAATAAAATATACTCCAGTCAATTTTTTCCCAGTATTTGCCAAACTTTTAATGCACAACTGTAGCCAATAAAATGTGGTGTCTATTTAATCCAAAATTGTCAAATAGAGAAAATTTCATAAAAATTGATAAAATGTTGCACTGAAAATTTGGGGGGAAAAAATTAAAGCGCGCAAGGGTTAACCAGCTTTAACTGATGGTGACTTGATAGGATAAGGGGTGTATACCGGTATATGGATTCTACTTGGAGTTAGCAGTATGAGTTCCAAACATTAGTCTTTCAGTAGGAACAAAGGAGTCATATTAACCCTTTGAGTGCCAAGGTCTATTTTTGTCCTCTTTAGAAAATAAACCCCAACCAATTTTTCTCAGATTTTTGCCAAAATTTTGAGAAAAAACAGTAGCAAATGAAATGTGATGTCCATATGGTCCAAAATTATCAAAAAATTACAGACAAATTCATAGAAATATGTAAAATTTTGCACTAAAATTTTGGCGGGAGAAAAACAAAAACAGAAAAATTTGTAAAAATTGGTAAAATCTGGCACTAAAATTTTGGCGGGAAAAATTACAGCACTCAAAGTGTTAATGGTACACTGTACTTTACTATACATAGTAACATGTTGTGGAACTGCATGTATTGTACAACAGATGTATGGTTTATATCTGCATGTAATTGCCTTTAAACCAGATTTTAGAGATCTACTGAAAACATTAAAACATGCGCTAGCTAATACTTATACCATAGGCATATGTTCAGTCTTTCAGCCTGTGGTTGAACCATATTTACTTCAAAGGCCAGTGCCACATTGTTCTTTACTACAATCCAAATTCCATATGGCAGGACATTGAGTCACCAGGAATTGTCCCAACGTGACATCAAATATGTGGAAATTTTGGCGACCAAAACAACCAAAAGCAGGGTGATTTAAGATGTTCAGAATGTAGGCTGTATCATTTACAATACGCGCTGTGTGAATATGGTTCCAGTGAATCTACAATGAACATGTATGGTTGTGTGTTTTTCAAATCCTGTTAGCACCCTTCATGTACAAGTACATATGTACCGGTATGCCATACCAATGATATTTCATGTAGTAGAAATATTTTTTATCTGTCACTCGGCCATATTTTTGTAAATATTCAGGAATGTTTTTTTGACAGAAAGGAGTAAGTCATAAATAAATAGTGTTTCTTATTTGCCCTCAGGGCACTATGTCTGCCATCTGTCACTCAATGACAACTTTGTCAGACATTTTACAGTAAATACGATAACAAACGGTTCACAATTGATTTATAATGAACTACCATAAAATCATCAATTTATCACATGGAATTACATGTATATTGACGTATTTCGTGTAAGTCCACAAATATGTGAAAATAAATTCACATGAAATTAGTTTTGCGCTAAACCGCAGCAAGTGGGTAGGGGTTGCAGTGTCTACAACTGAAGCAGGCACACAACCATGCTCTGTAAAACAACTTTTTCAGCTGGCATCCTTTTTCAGCTAATTTAAGAAAGTCGGTTGATTCGCTGATTTAAGATGCCGCTAATATTCAGGCATGCCCTAAATTTTCAATGGTTGGATATCCTTTTAGCTACATCAAAACGTAGCTGATTGTAATAAAAATCAAAAAACGGTAACAGTATGTGATTGATAGACATTTTGAATTTCTGATTGTAAACTGATCTATTGTTTAGAAAGACATGAAAATATCACTCGTTAATTTTTTTACTGGTAACAGTGTAGGCACTTGGTGTAACACAAACGGGATAAAATAAAAATGTTTTTTTCTCTTGTTAGTGACACAGGAAAACAGTAAATCTTTTTTGACCTTTGACTTAGCCAAACCAACCACGAACATAAATATCCATGAAAGTGTGTGGCAGAGCTGATATACGAACTCAAATCCATGGATTGCAAAGTATAATGACTTTTTTGGAAAATCACTGATAAAATGTTGGCCAGGAGATAAAAATGTCAATAACACAGCTTAACTGTATACGCATTTACGGTATACTGGGAACACTTTGCTTGTTAATTTACACACTTTTAAATTATAAGAATGAACTTCATGGTATGTATGCATGTGTTTTGGAAAATTTGTTTTTAATTGCCATTGCAAATTTTTTTTCTCTGCAGACGTCTTTCATAAATGGTGTGAGTGCGTCGTTGCTGGGCAGTCCAGATTTCCATGAAAGCAGTGACGCAACAAGACGACGTTTGATGGTGTTGGCTGACCAAGTCATTGCATACGACCCAGAATTCATTCTGAAAGTGAGTGTTCACATACTCGGGTACTTCTTACTCCAAATTGTGCATCACCTGTAAGCTTTCTTAATGATTTCATGATTATATTTATTTCTTTGAGAATTTTCTCAATCACCTCAGTGCTTTTCCCAAAGCAAATAAAGCAAAGTGGTCATATTGTTTACTATGGTAAAATAATAAAAAACATTATTTGTTTCGCAGATCTGTTAGTGGGTTTGCCCGTTGATCTGTGTATCAAATAAAATCAAATCAACTAAAATAAACATTAAAGGGACATAAGCTGTAACTTGTGGCAAGTTTTTCGGTATTCTGCTTCTGGATATCAACTACTGTGTCTGACTCTAATTCGTTTGTCATGCTGAAATTTTGAGAATTCTTTTTGTCAACACAGCTTGTACGTGTGTAGTGATCATTTTTTATTGTTCACAAATGAATTCTAGTCCGGACCTGAATACAATTTTGACCAATAAAAATGGAGATTATATTCATTTAGGTTGTGTTGATATGTTAAATACTTGGCATGAAGTTATAGTTCAGGTATTCAATGCAGAACGTGTAGGGAAACCACAAAACAAGTTCTGAAAGAATAGCCAAAAGATACAGCTCATGGAGCTTTAACATAGAAATTATTATAATTGATATTATATACTTATGCAAATTAGCCAATGCACCATCACAAATTCATTGGAAGACCGTTGCAGCAACTTGATACATTTTCTTATTGTTTGTCTAGAAGGGGTATGTTGAAAGTGAGATACAATGTTCAAGCCTTTTCAGCAACAAAGAATCTGACATAAAATACAATACTTTTTTCCAATATTGCCTGTTCCTGTGTCTGGTTTCAGCATGAGTGTTATCTGTGCGGTGTCAGACACGAGATGAAGTCGAGTGTCTGACGCAGCACAAATGACATGACAGCTGATACGAAGAAGCAAAAGGCAATAATGTAATAATGGATTTATCATATACACATGCCCAGAATTTTAGTATGAGTAACCTGAAATTTTAAGGCTTTGCTTTATAACGCCTTGCGCATAAATATCTAAATATATGTGTGAACAGGCTTCATTCGTAAACAGTACAAAGATCTGTCAACATCACGCGCTACATCGCTGCAAGTCATCCATATCTCAATGAAACCCAAGAAGAAAGACACCGAGATGGAGTCCACAATTGTCACATAGGAGGAACTTTTTTGCAGGGAGGGGGGTTGCCATTTCGATAGTTTACACTGAGATTTGCCATGTCAACAGGCGTCTCATGTACGGCGTTGCGGTCATGCCACGGGTTCACCACCTGTTCAGAGGTAGACCATGCTGTGCGAAGTGCAGAACGTTTGCTAGGTCTTGTCTTAAGTAAAAAATACAAGAACTTTTGAAAGAAAAAACCATGCAAAAGCATATTAAAACTCAACATGTTATTTCTGTATTTAGCAACCAGAAATATCCACGTTCCTCAAAGCCCTTCAAATTTTTACTGGCGACATGGCTTCGCAGGTGGAGAGTGGCAGCCATTTTGTTTGTTAACATTGTTTACCATCAAATTGCAAATGTTCATGTAGTTCTTGAACATTCCCAAATTTATGACGTTTAGTCTGCATATTTCAACGTGAAATATCATGTCCACTATTTTATGGTAATTTAAATATCACCAGGATGAAGCGATATGGGCATGGATATATGATAATCAGTGTTGTAGTTGACAAATTAATTCTTGTCCAGACCAGAATTCAATAGTCGGAGTCTGCTTTTTGAATGACTTATTAAAAATTTTGCTCTAAACGTGCCTCAATTTCAACCATTCTCTTTCACCAGCAAGAATACAGATCAGGGGTCACCATGTGATGTAAATAGTTGTACCAAAGAAACAAATTAAAAATGTAAACCTCATTTAGGTATACAGTCACCTGTATTCTAAATATGCCCAAATATGGTCATAGGAGTGTTCCTTGGCATTCAAACTGCCCATGTGAGGGCGCTGTTTTTAAAAAAGGGCCACCCGCTTAAAATCTGTGATTGGTTAGATTTTCTCTTTCCATGGTATCTGTGGCAAAGTTGGAACAGGTGACAGTATACCTTTAACGATATTTGCAATAGCTCTGATTGTGATATCAGGTTTGTTACTAAATATAGCTGCACACACACGACTACCAGTACACTACTGCTTGAAATTCAGACAAATTTTATTGTTGCATGCGTGGCTGTTGTTGCAGCTTGTAGTCTAAGCCATCAAGTTTTAGTATCCCGTGTAACACCAGCTGGTTTTATTTTCGTAATTCTTGCAGATAATATGGACTTATGTTTATTTTTCAATATGAATGAAAGAAAAATGAGGTCATTTGCAAAAAAGCTGTCATCCGTTTGTTATTTCTTTTGAAAAAAAATGAGATATTATTATTTTCACAAAAAATTAGATGGTGAAAACATCAATATACTCCAAAAAGCTTCAAACTGAGCCCGCATAAAAACTAGACCAAAATAGCATCTTAAAAATACTGTTTGTGTGAACTCATCAGAGCCATTAAATAATCAACATGTTGTGAGGTATAGTAAAATTTTTATCTGTGTGTTAATCACTTAGAACTCTTTGGAAACATTTCATCTTCAGCTTCATTTACATTTAGTACCGAGAAACTACTGTACAGTAACATTATGACAAAAATAATGAGAAAAGGGAGTGAACGGAAGATTAAGATTAGTATAAATGGACTATTGTGGTGGCTGCTGTCGACAGTGGGGCAATTAATTTTCAATTCAAACATCCCTGAATGCTTATAATGCATGAAGCTTGGCAGAGAGCAGTCTGCTTGTATTGTCATTGCTCAAGCAAGCTGTGACTCACAAAATACTGTGTTTAAAGGGCCATTAATGCTAACGTTTGATGATATTTTCAATATTTTTGTTTTGTATCAATCGCAACGTCTTATTCTATTCCCCAAAGAATGTTGAAACACCTACACATGTACTATTTAGCTTGTCAACCTAGCGTTTTTTTGTGTAAAATGCATTGTTATTGTGTACATTTGAATTCTAGTCTGGACCAGAAGTCACTTTTCAACAATAACAATGCAGTCTGCACATTTATGTGCTGAGTTGACAAGCTGAACACTGTGTATATCAACATGCCTTGGGGAGTAGAACAAGGAATTATGATGGACATTCATGGCAAAAATGGTGAAAAAATTATCAAAAGTTAGCATAACTGGCCTGTTAATCGCCATTTTCAATTCATGCAGTGGAATATTTCATCTTCAGAAGACCAGTTCAAAAGCTAGAGTCAAACTCAATAGCTCCATCCTCTTTGAGAAAAGTAAATATATTTTCCAGTATTTCTGGTTTGTTCCAGAAAGATATGCTTCTTTTTCTTCCTGGACAAAATTATATTGAAGTGCATAGCTGTAGTATTCAACCAGTCAGCTATAGTCTGTATGTGTGTGCAACATCCTGTGCTATTGTTGACTACAGTCCCCAGGGACCATGTGTTTAACAAGTAACTTTTAATGTACACAATAATTTGTACATCAACAATGAAGTTGGATGCTGTCAACAATTTTGACCTAGGAGAAAAAGAAGAAGAAGAAGAGCTTTTGTTTCTGGGAGAAAAAATCTCAAAAATATGATAATCAAAAGTTGCAGCCATTATCTCTTGTTAAAATCTAATGTTGATATTTTAAAATTTGAGTATACAAATTCAGACTATTGACCCTTTGAGTCCTGTAATTTTTTCCCACCAAAATTTAAGCGCATCATTTTTTCAATTTTTATTAACTTTTTGCTAATTTTTTTGATAATTTTGTACCAAATGCACATCACATCTCATTTGCTGTGGTTTCTTATCAAAATTTTGGCAAAAATCTGGAAAAAAATTGACTGGGCTATATTTTATAAAGGGGACAAAAAATTGACTTTGATGCTCTAAGGGTTACTCAACATCTAAGAGAGGGTATATTGAATGAAATGGACTTTGTGGAAGGTAGTGTCAACTGAGAAAACATTAATATGTTGGCATAATATCTAGTAAAGCCAGTCTGGTAACTGTGAACAAATACCCCCTAGGACAGAGAATGGATTAACCCAAACCCCCAGAGTCCATAAAACCTTCACAGGGCATTGTTCAACATTCAACATACCGGTACTAAGGAGTCCATAACCCTGTAATGGAGAATGGATTAACTTCAAACTTACCACACAGTCAATAACCCCTTGACAGAAAATGGATTTCCTCCATGTACCGGTACTACAGAGTCCCTAAACTCTTGACAGAGAATTGATGAAGTCTTTGAGTGCCACAGTCAATTTTTGTTGCCTCTATAAAATAAACTCCAGTCAATTTTTTTCATGTTTTTGCCAACATTTTGGTAAAACACTGTAGCCAATGAAATGTGATGTCTATTTGGTTCAAAAATATAAAGACAATTACAGAAAAATTGGTAGAGTGTTGCACTGAAATTTTGGTGGGAAACATTAAAGCACTCAAAGGATTTAATCTCCCACATACTGCTGAGTAACATCTGGCTTATTTGAACAATTGTCAGTTTTTAACCTAAGTCAATTTGTTCCTGGAATATGAATACTACCCACCTCATTCCCATGGAGATGGGCGGTTAGTCCATTGTCATGCAGATTAATTGTTTGACAAGGGACTGTGCCGTCAGTGAAACATTAAATCAATGGTGAACAAAAGATGTTTGTTCATGAATCTTTCTGTTGAATGGTTGCAATGCAAAACTGTGTTTGTCCGAAGAAAAGAGAGAGTCTAGCCTATGTACCGGTACTTGTGTAAATGTCAAATAGTACAGTCAGACCTGAATTCAATTGTCAGCAATAACATTGCATGTAACAGACATTGCGTCATACTAACAATTTGAGAGCTTGATATATTCCTTACTACAACTACTACCCTCCTGCCTTGTTCAAGTTCAAAGCACTTCTTTCGTCAGAGAAAATGGACACTCTCCGGAAATTTAGTAGATACATATTTTATGCGACAAATCGTAAACACGAATTTTTGGATAATTCTGTAACATAGTTCCGTACGATGTATTTTTGTCGTTTTCTTTTTCGTCAGACTTGTATGTTTGCTTATTCTATTATGTACCAGTGACTGATACATGTAATACAATGTATCTATACCTTTGTACATTTTGGCCGATGGCCATTTGTACTGAATAAACAAACTGCTACTACAACTCTATACTAACAATTAGGCTAGCACTTTGTAAGCAGACAAATGAATTAGTAAATAAAACTTGGTTTCAGCAATAAAAACAACCTACTTGTAAATATTATCCAAAATCCACGCTGTGGTCTCAGTACTGATACTTTGTACTGGTTCTGCTGATATGAATTGAATTTATGACAAAGAAGAGATCGTTTTTGCATAAATTGTCACCTTTATTGTCAGCGTACTGCATTCTTTATCTGTGAATTTCAATAATTGTGGACATTTTTTTGTTCAGGTCGCTCTTTACACAAGATGCGAGTTGAATATCCGTACCACAGCTGACTTTCTGCTGGCCCTAGCATCTCATCGACATCCTTGCAGACCGTTCCTCAAGAAGTATTTCAATGATGCAGTCAGACTGCCTTCTGATTGGATAGATGTAGCTGAAGTTTACCTTGTAAGTTTCTGATTGGTTGATTATCTGTTTGGTCATCAGAGGGTTGGTATCTGATTGGTTGATTGTTTGCAGGGGTCATGACAGGGTTGTATCATATTCTAACCCTGATGCAGACAGACCCATTTAATTTTTTTTAAGATTTTTCTTAAAATTTTGATCAAAAACTGTAGCGAATGAAAAGTTATACCCATTTGGTCCAAATTATCAAAAAGTACAGAAAAATTGGTAAAATATTGTACTAAAATTTTGGTGGAAAATTACAGCGCTTTAGGATTTGATTGTCATATTTAAAAAACGATCATGATATTTGTTTGTTTCGTGATTTTGTCTTTAATAATATGAATGACCTTTTGAATTTGTCTTATTCTTGCAGACTTTTCATGACAAATCAATCAATTTTGGTGCACTGCCTTCTGCCTTGCGGAAAGCAATGACTGCAAAGTTTCCAAGTTTTGATGCCTATCAGCTGGGTGAGTCGTCTTTTAGGTATATTACTCTGACCAGTGCTGTTGCATAGCTTAATGATACTAATTAGCTTGACGATGAAGAACCGTGTGTGTACAGGGAGAGAGATGAAGGTGTTCAACACTGTGCATTGGTTAAACCCTATTGTTTTCATTAGGAAAGTTTGACCCATTGTCATAGAATGGATTTGAAAACGACTGTTAATGTACAGATATAATGTAATTTTTCAGAAAAAAAAAGATACTTACAGGAAAACTATGTTTTGTGTTGAGTCTGTCAGAGAAGATATCTGACAAAGCAGTTACATCCTGGACACCGTCATATCTTGCCATTCATACAACTTTGCAGCATATACCTGGAATTTAAATGGTAGGATCATTTGTCGAGATGGAAGAATTTTTATAGGGAAATTGAAGCAACAGAAATTCTAGGATTATTTTTTGCAACTTTGTCGTTTGTTTGTTTTGCAGCGAAATATAACAAAGACAAAAAGAAGAAAAAAGATGGTGATGCCAAGAAAAAGAAAAGCAAAGAAGACAAGGAGTCGTCTGATGAAGAAGTAGAAAATGGTGGAAATGTATCAAGACAGGTGAGGTCATGTCCTTGCATAGAAGGTCAAAATTTGCATAAAGTAAGTAGTATTGCATTGCAATAGGCAATACTTTCCTACCCATCATGCATTGCATCAGAAGCCATATTTTATTACCCATTATGCATTGCACATACAGCTACACTTTCATAACACAATGTGTTGTACCTTTACTAACCAGCATGCATTGCACCAGTTGCCGTATTGTCTTACCCATCATACATTCTAGCAATAGTCAAACTTTTACTGTTTGCAAAATTACTATCAGTGATAGATGGAAATAGTGAAAGAACTTGTTCATTCTTTTGTGAAAACGTTTAAAACATTTTAATTGCAATGGGAGTTTTCCTGATACTCAAAAACTTTGCACATTTAAGTCATATACTACATAGGCACAGCTTTTGTCAAATTGCAGAGTTGTTAAGTTTAGGTCCAGTCTCATTTGGTCTTGCTTGTTCAATACATGGCAGGTCACCTCAAACCCCATATGTTTTACCAGATGCCTGTTTTCAAGAAAAAACATGGCAGTGATATCACCGGATGTTCAGGGTACCATATGCTGAACTCTGTCATGGAGTCTGTCTATTACCTCCATGCCTTTACTCTGTTGTCTTCATTCTCACTCTACGAGATTGAGGTTTCACAGAGGGTTCATTTTGTGAATTAACCCCCCTTAGCTTCAGTTTTCAAATGACGCCGACGCTGACGCCGTAAGCCTCCTTCTAAAACCCGACTACACCTTATATTCCTTTTGCTGGTAAAGCCTACTTAGAAGTGGTCCAGACAATACAAGACCTGCAGGCACTGATCTCTAAAGCAAGAGAAAAGCTTTCAATTTAAGTCTAGAGTGGTACATGTAAGTGGGATCAGTGACCTTTGATTTAACCCTTTCACCACCATGGTTTGGCCCAAACCCATTGTTATCAATGGTGAGTGTGGACCTGTCTACAGGGAATTGGGGGTGAACAGGTTAAGGATGAGTTTAAAACTCTATGTTCTCTTCTAACTTTTACCGTTTTTGGTATTTAGGTGTCCTATCTTAGTGAACAGAGCGAGAACGAAGAAGAGCTGGTCCGACTGACATTTACACTGAAACAATTGATCAGAAAATTACACATCACAGTGCCGGTGGAAAATGTCATGTGTCTCATTGGAAAAAGGTAAAGCTGACCTGTGACCTTTCAACTGTGACATTTTTAATTGAATTTTAAACTTCCATATTTAGGATATGCACCTGCTGTATAGATATGATACATCTTACTTTAATTTGCATGAATTTTTCATCCTCTTTCATACTCTAAAGCTCAAAAACTTGATGTGTTACTGAAATTTGATATAATAGAACAAATATTGTAATGCATGAGAGAACATAAATGAACAAATTAGTGTACAGGTTCTTAAAGCCAGGAAGAATGATTGAATTCTTCCTTTCAATTGCGCTTCTTTGTTAGCCGATTTGAAAATATTTTTCTTAAATTGTGACAATTATACACCTTGCTAAAACCTAGGGTCAAAGTACAAAGTGACAGACTTAAACATTTGCTCAAACTTTCCTCTAGGAATCTTTCAACGATTCTCTCACCAAATAAAGAATAAAAATCAGGGGTCACTGTGCTGAATTTGGGACTGGAGAAACAAGGCACCTAAAGTTTACCAACAAGACACCCAAAGTTTACCAACATTTGAAGTTTTTAACAGCCGCAATCGGTGGGGGACTATGAAAGTTTTGATTTTCAAAAAACTATGATAGTGAACATATTTCTTGCTTCAAGAACTTTGAACTGAGCCCCCATGAGTGGTAGATTAGAAAAGTAGTGGAAAAATTTGTCAGTCAGCACATTTGATATTTTGTAATAGTGTCTCTCTGTACATTGTTGTCAGTTTTACAGACTCATTGATCAGTAGTTGAATTCATTTTGATGTCAGATATCCTGATGATGACGATGCTTTTCGTAAGAGTGGATTACTGGGAGAGTTCAATCCAGAGAGAGCCGGAAAGAGAATGAAACTCCCCACACCGGAAACCTGGGAAACGCAAGTCTCCATGAAAGGAAACAAAGCTTCGACCTGGGAAGACTTGATTGGTAAGAATTGCCAGGCGTTGGTAGTGTATGGTATCAATAAGAGACACTGTTACATTGTGACTGGCCAGATATGCATGCAGACTTTACTCACTGATTGGCTCATAAAAATGCTACTTTGTGAACGGCTAGATATGCAGACTTTGCTCACTGATTGGTTCATCAAAATGCTACATTGTGACTGGCTAGATATGCAGACTTTGCTCACTGATTGGTTCATCAAAATGTTACATTGTGACTGGCTAGATATGCAGACTTTGCTCACTGATTGGTTCATCAAAATGTTACATTGTGACTGGCAAGATATGCAGACTTTGCTCACTGATTGGTTCATCAAAATGTTACATTGTGACTGGCTAGATGTGCAGACTTTGCTCACTGATTGGCCTTTCAAAATGCAATTATGCAAATAATACAGTCTTGTTGAAGGGCCAGTATCTGTAACATTTGAATCATGTTAAAACACTGACAATTTTAGCTTTTCAATAAAGACTGCCTTGTTATTGTTCACAGTATGAATTTAGTCTAGATCAGAATTCACCTTTCAACAATAATAATGCAGTTTACACGTATGTACAGGCTGAGTTGACAAGCTGATATTACTATGTATCTCAACATGCTTTGGGGAGTATAATAAGAAAGAGAAGTAGACCTATAAAACAAAAATATTGAAAGAAAATCATCAAAAGTTACAGCAAGTGCCCACTTTAACACTATGATGAAGGTTTCTTGCAACCAGCAGTCTTGCAGCTAGCCCTCCCCATGTACTTTTGCATTGTGTTTTGTCTGAATAGTGTGTGGTTTCTGGATGATCGTATTTGCATGGTGAGAGTCTTGAACCAGACAGATCAAGATAAAGAGCGTCTGGAAAAAAGAGAATGACATTGACTCGGAGTTCGTTGACCTTAGACTCATTGTGTGCAGGCTCCATAAAGCTAACAAAAGATTTGATTTGTTTCTAGTCATTGTAGGCATTATTTTAAGACGTGTGTGCTGTCTTCTGTTTTATTCAGTAAATCTTCATTGTTAGTGTTCCTATGTACTGTATAAAACTAGATACATCGTTGAACGATCCTTGATATTGTATGTCATTGATACACGGTGATAACCTTGGTGTGCATGTCTGCCTTTTCTTCTTACCTGTGAGATGCCTAAAAAGATAAATATTTTACAGTCAGTGACAAGAATAATAATAGTGATATTCTGATACAAAAGTGTTTTTGAAAAAAATAAAAGAAACAGCATAGACTGGATCAAGTATGTTAATTGCCAGTGACCTGACATACTTTTTGAAGGTCTTACATTCTGAGCACAAAGTTGATACACGAGCGTCTGGCTTTCAGCTTTACCGAAAATACCTAGATTCATGTAAAAAGTATATTTAGTACCCATTGTCAGTGCCCAATTCATCGATGTTGTGAAAACCAACACTTTGAAAGTCTCCGAGTTTGTACAGTACAGACTAGCTGGATAAAACCTTCACAATGTCACACATTCAAAGTACATGTATTCATTCAGATTAAGGTACCAGCTGCTCTGTTACGCATTGTTGCCACTCACACGCAGACAAGGTCTGTCAGGTCAACTGTCTGCCCTTTTACTTAAGGTAGCATACGGCTCTAAAGTGAACTACTTAACCTCTGCTGAAACTTTCCCCAGTGAAATATTCAGCCTAATTACCAAATCATGAATAACAATCAGGGGTCACCTTGCAAATTTTGGTACTAGAGACACATATTAGCTGACATTTACCGATATTTAAAATTCAAAATGGCTGCCATCCCTTTTGTTGACTTGTGGGAACAATGAAATTTTCAATTTTCAAAAAAACTGAGACGATGAAAGTCTTTCTCACCCCAAGGCCTTCAAAATGAGCCCCCTCAAGTGAAGGTTTAGGAAATAACTGGACATGTTTGAGAGTTTGAATATCTGTCCCCAAGGTGCATTCTGTTTTAACCTGTTCACCCCCAATTCTCTGTAAACAGGTCCACTACCACCATTGATAACAATGGGATGGGGCCAAACCACGGTGGTGAAAGGGTTAAAATGATGCCATACTGACTCATGGATGTACTTTATGAAAAATTAACATTTATTCCGATACCAGTTCAGGGCTGACTCAAAGAATCCTAAATATTCTTAAATGGACCTAAATGCTGAGAAAACTTATGTCCTGAGTTTGATTGCATGTGGGAAGTTTGATAAGCATTACATAGTGATCATTAAAGGCCCTATAGCTGTATCTTTTTCGCATTATTTTTGTGATTTTACTTCCAAACTAAAACAAGTTCATGGGAATGTACTCATTGAGGGGTGTTTACATAGGTAGAATAAACTGTCCACTGGGATAACATGTGCAATTTTGAGCAAGATAAATAATAAATGTTTGCCCAAACATTAAATGGCGCCCTCATGCAAATAAAGCAAAAACACAGTACGTAGTGCATATATGCATTGGAATCTTCACAGAAACAACAGAGAAGTCCAAAATATAATGCATACTGCTGAAATTATTCCACTGGGACACCATATCCTATGTTTTCTTTGTAATATTATCAATTTTTAAAAATGGCGGGAAATCAAAACAACAGTTAAAATTTAAATTTGCTCGTCCAATTTTTCAGTGGTAAAAGACTATATCCTTTAAATTTGTAGAATTTAAAGAAAAAGTCAAAGTCAAGTCAAATTAAAGTTTTATTCACATGATTTAATCGTACGTCATTGTACTCAGTTTTAATAATGTTGATAGTTCCATGAGCATGAAATCACTGATTGCCCACATTAATTAACTTCATTGAAGTTCATGAGAGAGAGAGAGAGAGAGAGAGAGAGAGAGAGAGAGAGAATGTGTATTATGTTAGTATGAATTTGATAAAAATTTATTTTTTCTGCAAAATAATGATTTTTAGCTCCCATAGCCATATGTATATATGGCAATGGAAGCTATTCTTATAGGCTAGGGAAATGTCTGTATGTATGTATGTCTGTATGTCTGTATGTCTGTACGTCTGTATGTCTGTATGTCTGTATGTCTGTATGTCTGTGTGTCTGTCCGTCAACATCAAAAACTCCAAAACCGCTGCATATTTCAGCTTGATATTTGGTGTGTACATGGATGATGGGCTGTAGATGAGATTTTGTTC